>JBBUKS010046220.1:0-10340 GCA_038050645.1 Hedychium gardnerianum | reverse complement strand
GTTTTAATTGCTATGAAGAAGGTCATATAAGAGATCAATGCTCATTATTGAAGAACAAAAAAGGGGAAGAAGAAAGAAAAACTAAAGTAGGAGGAAAGAGGATCAAAAAGATGATGAATTTACAAGCAACATGGGTGGATACATTTGTCCCTTTATCATCATTATCATCATCTAAAGAAGAAGAAAATAAGTCCCGGGACAATAGTATAATAGTTAGACCCTTCAATAAATAATCAAGGGATCTAAGGTTTAAATCTCAACTACGGCGTACTGTAGAGGATTTTTCCTCAAGTAAGAAGCAGGTTTAAGAATGCTGGTCATTTGGATGAGCCTTTATTAGTGCTTCCCGATTTACCTTGGTGGTCGGTGGAAAAAATCAGGCTAAATTGGTCTCACCTGAATTACTAAAAAAAAGAAGAAGAAAATACACATTGGGTTAGTATTTCCGTCGTGATATTTGATGATGGTGTTTCAACCTCATCCGAGGAAGAAGAAAGAAGCTTAAGTGAAGGGGGAAGTTCATTCATCCAAATCGGATGTTATGGTCAATGAGTTATGAAAGTTACCTACCAAATATTTAATTTATGCAGTTTCTAGTTTATGTAAAGCAAAAAAAAAAAAAAATCATTTGAAGAAATTAGTTATAATTTTAGAGTATAGATTAAAAGTAGTTCCTTCGCTTGATTCAAAAATTGGAGGATGAAAACAAGGGGTTAAGGGAACAAATAGAAAGTCTTTAAATTAGCCCTTGAAAAAGTCACCACTAGCTCTAACACCTTGAACATGACCATAAGGAGCCAAAGAGTGAATTATAGCAAAAAGAGGCTAGGATACAAGGGTGTCCAAGAATGAAAGGTCCTACCATTGTTTAAATGCTAAGGGGAATCAAAGGCAAATTGGGTAGCTAGAGAATGGATCCCAAAGAAATACTTGATGAATTCGATTGGGTGCAACCTATTTTGAGTGCTCAAATTGATTCTTATCTCTTAAGAGTACCCTAGGATAGTCAACCATAGCTAAATTCACTTCACATCATTTATGAATAATTGACTTGATACTTAGCATGAGTAAAATCACATGCACTCATAGCTAAGTAGGGGCACCTCATTTACATCTCACAACAAATCTATAAGGTAAAACATGACTTGTGTATTGAACATTTAGATACCATATGAGATGTTAGGATGATACTAATGGTTCACAATATTTGAAGCTTCTTGGTGAACCATAAGTAGTATCAAAATAGTGATCATTGACCAATCTAGGGAAGACCAATGTGTTTACTGTGCATAATTGGTTCTAAGATCATAGTTGGAGATTTTATTTTAAAAATACAATTTAAAGTTTTAGAAATTGAGGATTGATGTTTTCAAACTTAAAAATAAAAAAGAACTTTGTAAGTGATATATAATTGCATATCTTTTGGAATTTTGAATTTTTGGTAAATTTTAAAAATCAAGATGTTTTTTTCATGAAAAATTATTTTTCCATGATAATTTAACTTAAAAAAATGTGTTTGTTAAATTTCATATTTTTTGAGGTTTCATGAATTTTTAATGCATCTCTAAATTTGGCATTAGAATGTAGTTCAAAAACTACTTCAGTTATCAGTCAACTAGTAATGTGGTTGACTTAGGTAGGTCGGAACAAAAACTTGAGAATCAAAACTTTCAAGCTATTTCTGTTGAAATAAACTTAGAATTTCATGTTACATCTTTGTGACTATTATGAAATGCAAGTTTATAGTTATTTTTCATGATTTTGATAAAATTTCATGAAGTAAAAGTTGAATAGTGTAATCTTTTTGATAGTGTCAAACATGGAAAAAGGGTATAGTTTAAGTTAAAAACTTAGATTTACCACCTTAATGACAAAATTAAAATTTTAAAATTCTTATAAGGAGCATAGGTGCAGGAGGAGCCTAGAATGGGCTCTAATTTTTATTTATATTTTATCTAACTTAAATATATTGTCACACATAAAAAACGGAGAGATTGTTAGTACAATTAACCTCTTTAGTAATTGGAAAAAGATCATAAGTTTTGATGTATAGGCAAAGAGTTTTAAGTTAGGTTGCCTTTGAATTTTAAGTGTGTACTTGAATGGTGGAATTAATTCACTTGGAGATGACTTGGCTCGACCAAGATTATTGGACATTCGATAGCTCGAGGTCCATGGAGATCAGTGAACAATGGTGTAGAACATTTAAGGGACCCAAGATAAAAAACATTGAAGCGGAGCTGAGGGAAGAAGGCTTCGAAGGCAAAAACATGAAGAATGGAACAAAAAGAAGTTGTGGGCTTGGGTGGATTGAAAAGACATGGGCATGAAGGAAGATGACTTCAAGACAAGTATAGTTATGTGAGAGTTGAGTGTTGAGAGAATATATTTGGACAAGGGTAGGAACAACATAGATAAACTAGACATTAGAAATTGTCAGAGTTAGTATACCAATTGATTTATTCTAAATACCAATCAACTGATGGTTGAGTTATGGACTCAGTCGTCAAATAACAATAGTTTTTATTCATGGTTATCTGATCTAGTTGGATGATGGACTAATTAGTCGGCTAATGAAACATCAAACTCCAAATAATTAAGGAGATTTTGGGATAATATAATGACCGAATCATGGTAATGTTAATTGGTTAATATTGGTTATCAGTCGATTGATGCAATCAACTCGGGCTAATCAATTATCGAACAAAATAATTTTGTTTGTGGCTAAGTTGACGTACTTATGAGTCAACAATATAATTCTCATTAACTAATGCTATAATTCCAATGTAGAGAGAGTTATTGATAAATCGACAAAGATCGGATTTGTTGGTAACAACAGAGGAATAGCCAACTGCCAAAGGATTCCAATTAGGCGTAGAGCAACAATAGTAAACTAGTCAAACGAAAGCTATAGAAGGAGTTGGAGAGGGATTGAAGGCTAACATTCCCTACAATACTATAAGCATTTTCTAAGCTTTCTAAAGTGTTTTTATTGTAAATCTTTAAGAGATTGTAAGAGGTTTTTCTATTTCCGAAAGAGTTCTATGAAGGATAAAGAATAATGTTTTGTTTGGGGGTGATCCATTTGAAGGATTGATAGGTTATGGAGTAGGAGTTGAGGTTATCAAACCATGTTCCATCTTGTATCTTTGTTTGTATTCTTGTTCTTTATATTTTCAATGTGTTTTGAATGATCTAAATAAACATTTTAGAGAATGTTGTGAAGTCTTAAAATCAAGAATGTTTGTTAGTCATCGCCTCTAGCTCGGCCATCCTGTCCATATAATTATTGACAAATTAGGAGTTGTTGCGATTGGTAAAATAGTCAATTAATGGTAGATCCAATTGATTGATCAATGTAGCACAACAAAAAGGTAAAGTGAAGTCGAACATGATTAAAGCCTATTAAAGGGAACCAGGGGAGCTTTGAAGGTGAACGTTTCTTGTGTATCATTTTGGTCATTTGAGCTTTCTTGTGTACTTTTCTTTTTAATCGTTTAATCTTATAAAGAGGAAAAAGTTTCTCTAACTCCATAAGAAGTCCAAAAGGGACAAAATCTAGTGGTGCCATTGAAAGTGACTTATCGATGAGTCATAGATCGCGGAGTAGGAATGAAGGTTCCAAACCTATTATGTCAAGGTGTTAGCATTTGTTTCTTTTCATTTTCAAAGCATACTTATTTTGATTGACCTTGATGACTCTTTAGAAAGTCTATAAGTTTTAAATTACAAGAACAATCACTATTCACCCCTACATCAAGTGTGTAGATGCAAGTTATTTGACATTGATCATGTAGGTGCAATGTATGAAATCCAAGTGAGTTAAGGTCGAACAGACACTTGATAATTAGAGAAGTCCAAATAAATTAAGGACTAAATACTTAGTAAACAGAGAAGCTCAACATGTATTGATCGAGAAGTCAAAAAAGACCTTGGCTTGAAGGCCTAGAGGTGAGGCCTCTTGATAGATGAGGAAAACTCAGAAGTAAGGCCTCTTAGCATACAAGGAAGATTGGGAAGCAAAGCTTTTTCATAGACGGGACTCTTATTAGGAAAAGTCTAAATGAATCTTGAAAGCTTTGGGTTTTGATAGACTTTTGCTTATGCATGAACTCAACACAAAAAATAGATGTTATGGGCTTGTAGTTGATGATTTAGTCAACTATGGGTCAATATTAATCAATTGAAATGTTGAATCGACTAAGTGGATGATGTTCTACTCGTAAATAGAAAGTTTCTATTTCGAGTTGTACGTGAATTCAGTTCACTCTCATGGATAGAATCGACTAGGTAGTGACTAAATTTCTAATAGAATTTAAAAAGAAAATTGTTTGAAGCATATTTTATAGTCGACAAACAAATTTTGAGTTGATGGAATGGATTCCAATAGACTAAATTGCTCCGTGTAGATTGTAGACAGTAAATAGTAGATAAGGATCTCATGATCAAAACTTCAATTGACTAATGACTTAAATCAATCGATTGGTATTAATGCAAAATAACTATTAGAGCTTATCCATGATATAAATGGAGAGGCAAGGGAGTTCGTTGAACAAAAATTCATTCTACTACGGCAAAGTGCTTATTCTCTTGTTATTCCACTACTAAATTTGTATTATTTATTTATTTATTATCTTATTTTCATTTGAGTTTATATTTATTATAAAAGTGGTATCTACACTTATTTTTTAAAATATTTATAAAAAGTTTTTTTTAAAAAAAATTCTACGCTTGTAAAAGTTTCATTAAAAAAAAAAAGCATAATAATTTTCCGAGGAGTGACTCATTTTACAAACCCATAAATTGTGAAATAGGAACTCGGAGGTTCAGAACTATGTTAAACAATTTCATGTTAACTTGCTTATCGTTTTATTTTTTCACTGCTCATGCTTCTTAACTAACACAAACTCTTTTATTAAGTTTTATATTTGCATTGAAAGGATTTTTAAAACCTCAAGTCCATTTCTATAATCCTGCCTCCGATCCTTACAATTTGGGGTCTGTAGGGGCCTCATGCAAAGGGCGTAGTGTCGGTGGTAGGAGTGCAAATAAAACGAGTCATTTCGCGAGTTTTTTCGAGTCGGTTTGATTTTTTTTTGATTTGTATTTGAATTTATCGAATTCGAGTTGAACCCAAATATATTCGATAATTTTTTTTGAGCCGAATTTAAATTCATAATATTTTATTCGATTATTTTCGAATCGCTCACGAGTGAATTTGAATCGAACTCGATTAATTTTTATATAATTTTAATTTAAATATATTTAAATTAAAGTTTAAATAATTTAAATCGAACTCAAATTAAATCATTTCGAATTATAATTTAATTTTATTTGAATAAAAATTCGAATATTTCAAAGTTTAAATTTTATTTTAAATCAAATTCGAGTCAAAATTATTTATCTAACTTTAAATTAAATTTAAATATTATATATATTTTTTGAGTTTAAATTTAAATAATTAATATTTTTATATTATTTGATTCGATTCGTTTGCTCTCGGGTTGGGAGAGATATTACGGGAAGTTCAAGTTGGGGGTGCTTTAGGAATTTAGGCGAAACGGGTAAATGAACATGATTATTAGCTAGCATCTAGATCTAAAGGGCAAATAGATCTCCAACGAAAGAAAGAGTGATCCATCGAGTAGGCAGGCAGAGAAATGGCCACGATCACTGTTCCTCCTTCTCCCCTTTCGCCTGATGAAGACGCCAACAAGCTAAGAAAAGCCTTCCAAGGTACCACCGGCATTTCCACTTCTACTACTAAAATGGACAAAGAGTTGTATGTTCGTATGCATCTTTAGTGTGTGCCTTCAAACAATAGGATTGGGAACGGACGAGAAGACGGTTATTGAGATCTTGAGTCATCGCAGCGCCGGACAGAGATTGGCGATCGGCAAGGCTTATGCTTACCTTTACGGCGAATCACTGCTCGAGCGCCTCCACTCCGAGCTCTCGGGCGACTTCAGAGTAACTGATTCTAGCCCTTCCGACATTTAGTTGTTTTGATTGTTGATGGCCTGAAACTAGGTTCATGCCTGATGTGACATCGTTGACTTTTACAGTATGTTTCCCCTTCAATATTTTTGTATCATTATGGATAGTCGTTACTCAGAATGAACTGATTCTTTGAGCAGAGATGAATGTATCTTTGAAGAGACTCAATTTTGGACCTAATTACTCTTTGTTGCCCATTTTTTCCAACGAGTCTTGTTCTTATTTTCGTTGGTTTTTTCCTTTATTTTTTTGTCTCTTGATTCTATTTATTTACTCATGTTCGATAATATCATTGTAGGCTAAACGTTCTAGTTTCCTCAAACAAATTTTAGTTTTTTTTAATTTTAATAGAATGTAGAACCAATGCACTTTATCCTGAGAGGAAGAAGGAAAGAACTAGGATTTAGAGTGGAAACATTCACTTACAACTTAAATTGTGGTCTGAGGTCTATTTTTTTTTGGCTACAAGCATCACATGAGGTATTTATAGGGAGGTTTCAGACTTGTTTTTGGGAAGGCAAGGTGACATCATAACTTATGTCTTTTAAGAGAGAATGTATTCTTTCACAATTGCTGTTCCCCTTCTTTAAACTTTTGAATAGATGCTTTTAAATGTAAGTGTTTTGTCGAGCAAATCAATACTTTCTCAAGCAGCATCTGCCCTCAATAAGCTTTTCCAGCATTCTGATTGTGCCACAGCATTTTGAATTTCTCTCATAAGGAGTATTCTGAAAATGTTTGCAAAATGATTTCATATCTTGCTTTCATTTGAATTTGCTTGCTGGTGATTCATTCTCAGATAGTATGGCGCTTGATGGTGATGCGTCTGATGACATAGATAATTGTCTTCTTGGTGATACTAACTGTTAATTTATTGCCTTGGGAATTTCCTTGCACTATCAATTCTTCTAGTGTTCTTCCAACTAATTTATTGCCTTGGGAATTTATTACCTCATTGTTTTATTGAGCTTTAGCTAATGACTTTGGCACCATGTCAAACCGTGCAAATCCATAGTTACCCAAAAGGATTTTGAGTAAACCTTTATCACAGCTTGGTTGTAGAGCTATATTTGGGATAGTGAGGAAAAGCATAGTATTTCTAGATAGGGATGCATTTGACATTTATTTGCTTAGATTCACACTCTGTTTTTAGCTTCTTCTTCATGATAATTGGAACTATCATTTGATTTTTTTTAATCAAATTCCTTTATCATTTCTTTCTTTAATTGATTATAGAAATGCAAGCAGTATGTCATGGATTTGGCCTTGATGTGTATAATAGGTTCATTTTGGCTTTGTATAAAACAGATGAGCTCTTAAGTAGCACTTCATTGTTTTTGTTGCCTCAAATTGCTTTGATTCCTACTGTTTCTTATGCATTTTGTGCATTTATTTCTAGAAATTAAAGAATTTGTTAACTTTGTCATTATATACTATCTTTTTTTCAGAGAGAGAGCAATGGAATAGGATAGTTCTAGAGTATATCTGTTTGAAGAGAAAAATTTGGAAGGATCGAAGTGGAAGGATTAAAACTAGATGGAAAATTTCCTCTCCAATTTCAACAAGTAGTAGGGGATTTATGAAACCACCTTTTCAAAACTGATATGCATAAAAGTGGGGGGAAATTTTCAAGGAATACCTGTTAATTAATGTCTTAGCTGAGAAATTTCTCCTCCCCTTCATTCATCCTTTGTAGTAAACAATGAAAAAGTTAATTCCATCTTTCCACTTATCCATTCTTGCTAGGTCCAAATAAAAAGTGTCTTGGAACTTCACAACTGAAAGGAAATCTTTATAGAAGGTCATGATGCAGATGTATGATGCCAACCACTTTTCTTTTACTATCAAGTTCAATACCATCTACACAAGAATGACATTGATTGTATTGGAATCACATATCCTTGTACTCATATAAAGAATAATTGTTTGAGCAACATTATTTTAGCTTTGGACCAACAATGCATAAGCCTCAAAAGGTGTAGATTCACTTCCATTTCATCTATAGAAGATGCACTACAATGGACAACTTTGAGAATATAAAGACGTAATATATTCCAAATAGGAAATCATTGGGCCTCAACTTTGAGTTGTGCTAGTTAGTACGGGCATAATATTCCGCTTGCTCGCCGATCGACATTGTCATACTGCGACATCGCGGCAGCGGCCTTCGCGAGGTCGTGGAGGTTGCGATAGCCTCGTGAGGTCGCAATGGTTGCCATGACCTCACAATTGCCTCCACAAGGTAGTGGTCGTTGTCGCGACCTTGTGGCTACCTTCATGAGGTCGTGCCACGATCGCCTTTGCGAGGTCACATTGGTTGCTATGACCTCACATCCGCCTCCGCGAGGTCATGGAGGCAGCTACGACCTCACATTTTTTTACCCCCTTTTTTTTTTTTACTGTTTTTTAACTTTTAGATAAATTTTTTATTTTTTAATCAGGTAACTTCTTTCCCATGTTATTTTTCCCTTTTTCTTAATTTTTCTCTCCATTCATGAAGGTAATACATCTTTAAGGATGATTAATTTTTTCTCTCCTTCATCTCTTCACAAATTAAATAGAGAAAGAAAAAGCCTCTTTAAGGATGATTATCTTTTTCCCTTCTTCATTCGTCCATAAGGTAACATTGAGAAAAAAACCCTTTAAGGATATAAGGGATAGCTTATTAAGAAAGATAAAAAATTAAATATAATATAATTTCTAACTTTATAAAATATACTACTACTAATGAACTAAATTATTCTATACATAAATTTAGTTTAATTTTAATCCGATCAAAATAAATACAAATTAAATCTAGTTTAAATCTATTTGATCCTGCCATGTCTACTTGGTGATTTCAGTTAACTTTAAATTGACTTTTACTCAATAAGTATCAAATATTTCACGAGATAATATTAAAACTTAAACTCAACATTCAACATCTCAAATATAACTCAATAGTAAGCATCTATAACAATCAAATAAAACAAATTATATTTAAAAGTACCGAAACTATATCGGCATGACACGATGCGATTCCGGTCATAAATTGAGCATCATTGTAGCTTCTTTAGCTTAATTACTTATGTTAAATATATTCCCTCTTTCAAAAAGCTTAGCCTAGTTAAAATATTTAATCAAACTAGGGTGGTTAGTCAATACTTTTAACTATGACAATCTTAATTCTTAAGCAGAGGATTTTGGAATTTTCTAACTTTTCGTCTCTCTAAAATCCTTGCAAAGATGACTAACATGATCTAAACTCATAACAAAATCTCTTAGTAAAGACATACTTGCAATGATTGTGTTAGTTTGTATATTATATTCACATTGTTACAAGGACTACCTAACCCTATACTTGAGCATTCGATGGGTAGGGTGAATGGTCCCTTTTTTCTTATAATCATAAGACTGAAATTGTCCAAGAGTTTGTGCAGTGAAGTATAACCACACCCAAATTCCCAATCGATTTATAGTTGAACCCTTTCCCAATACTCTTACCTAGTATAACTGTGTGCCTGTTGGGCACATGAGTTTGATAATATACGATGAGGGCGACAGTCTATGAAGTCATCAATTGAGTAGCCAGTGGACCTGTGGATAGTGAGTTGAAGGTTGAGCTACATCATAGGCTATGAATATTTATCTATGGTTTGTAGCTTTGCATGATTTAAGTAGGGGAGACTATCATGAGATGGATCATGACGAACTAGTCATGGTTGGTCCCAAGCCCGGATAAAGGAGGAGAGTTGTGTTAGGTTGCCAGCCAGCGTTAAACTATGGCAAATTTCAATGAATGGATCAATTAATTAAGACTATCATGAGATGACACTCTATAAATGCCCGGAGGGATTGATAAGATTCTCCATTTAATACATTGGTAAGAGATGAAACAATCCATGGGTTAGTTTATGGAACCCCACTGAAGTGCCTTTTTACTTTATGTTGTTTGGCGTTTTTCCTCATGACGATATAATGTTGAAATATTCCATTATCATTCATATTTTTATGATATATTATTCTTAATTCCAACTTAAATTTCGTCAAATTCGACATCTTAACAAATCTCAAGCTTTTGTGCTCTAAAATAATACACTCGATCATAGATTAAAATCTCGTGTCGTTTTGCCCGATAACATTTCGTTCTGCCCGCAGACTGACATCGGCACAGGCATGCCTCTGGAGCGCCCTGAGGCTCCACGGCTAGCGCGATGCGATGTGCGGAACAGGTGTGGAATAGGTGGGCTAGGTTTAATTAAATAACTTAGGCTAATAATTTTAGTGAACTCCTAGTTATGATTGAGATAATTTAGATAGGCTTAATTAAAGTCTAATAAAATTATCCCATTAATTTAATATAT
>JBBUKS010046209.1:0-10341 GCA_038050645.1 Hedychium gardnerianum | reverse complement strand
TATTTAGCACTACACCCGAGTTCTTATGGAGATGTAGCGGTCCTTGCCGAGACGTTACAGTCGGACCCTGCAACGCAGTTATTATTATTATTCAATAATAATAATAGTGATAATTTATTATTATGTTTTATTTGTTTATGTAGGGTTACGGTGCTTCCAGTATAGTTCAACTATATTTTCTCAATAAATATGCAATCTTTCATGACACTATTTGATTGGACTCAGTACACAAATGGCGATTGCATAAATGCATATTGGACAATTATAGGAAATGAAGTCAAAACCTCTGACACACAATACTACACATCTATATTTTGTGGGGTTGGGTTTGCTGTAAGTATTTGACTACCTGGACTATTTTTTTTTTTTTGGATTTAGTCCACTAAAAATGGATCTTGTTTACATAAGTAATGTTTGAATGATGGATTTCGACACATTCCAACAATCTACTCAAACTAATGAATATAAGGTCATTAGATATATCTTCTATCCTCTTAATAACAAAGATGATCATTGACGTCTAATGGTCATAGACCTGGACGAAGGTCAAATAATTCATTATAACTCTCTCGGCGCTACAAAAAAATACACTGCTATCTTTGAAAAAACTGTAAATATTATGTTATATATTCTTTTTGCATTAAACTTTTGATATGTATTAATTACTAATGTCATTTATGTGTAGGTGGAGTTTTTAAGAGTCTAAACGACTCATACTTTAACATGCGACATCAAGGTTTAGAACCTATTTCCCAAAGAGAGTTTCAACGATTCAAGTAAATGACCCCACACAAAGCAAACCGTAAGTATTTGTTTATGTATCATATTCTTGATTGCAATTAGATTTTTACAAGTTAAATTTTTTATCTTGCAGGTTAGATTGTATTTTTTTGTGATGCACTATGCCAAGAGTTTAATGTTTCAGAGATGAATTCAAATAGACTGAAATGAAAGCTTATAGATTTAGGGTTAAACATAAAATTATGACAGATAAAAATTAGTTGGTGCAAGTGTAATGTTGTGGTCTATGTAATATCATTGACAAAATTCAAATTGTATATTTGTATTTTTAAAAAATATGATATAATGTTGCTGTTATGATATAGTGTTCGCATGATGTTGATTTTGTTGTATCAAATTTTAAGTATATATTTGTTAAATCACGTTGTAGCAGTTACGAGCTCGTAGCTAATACAATATGAAGTCTATATTCTAGTAGCTACGAACCCGTAACTGCTACAACGTGGTAGCAATTTTTTTATTAAATCACATTGTAGCAGCTACGAGCCCGTAACTACTATAATGTGGTAGCATATTTTTATTAAATCACGTTGTAGTAGCTCTGAGCTCATAGTTGCTACAACTTGGTAGCATTTTTTTATTAAATTATATTGTAGCAGCTACGAGCCCGTAGCTACTACAACGTGAAGTCTGTGTTGTAGCAACTACGGGCTCATAGCTGCTACAACATTTTTTTTAAATCACATTGTAGCAACTATAAGTCAGTAATTGTTGTTAGGACCGAAGGAATTTAGATATCTCCACGATAGTATGATTCATACCAATGGAGAGATCTTTCCCTTATAAACCCATGATCTTTCCCATGTGTTTTCAATGTAGGACTTTGTTTGGAATCTTACAAACCCAACAATCCCCCCTCAAACGAAGGACCACAGGGCTCGATTAGACCGTAGCTTTTGTGTACAGTTGGCGGTTAGACCTTCTGACAGTCCGAGTTTTGATACCAATTGTTAGGACCGAAGGAATTTATATATCTCCATAATGGTATGATATTGTACACTTTGAGCCTAGGCTCTCATGATTTTGCTCTTGGGCTCTACCCAAAAGGCATCATACCAATGGAGAGATCTTTCTCTTATAAGCCCCTGATTTTTTCCATGTGTTTTCAATGTGGGACTTTGTTTGCAACCTTACAACCTCAATAGCTGCTACAATGTAAAGTCTGTGTTGTAACAATTAGGGACTTGTAGCTGCTACAACATGGTAGTATTTTTTTTTATTAAATCACGTTGTAGCAGCTTCGAGCCCGTAACTGCTACAACGTGAAATCTGTGTTGTAGCAGCTATAGGCTCGTAGTTGTTATAACGTGGTAGCATTTTTTTTATTAAATCGCATTGTAACAATTACGAACCCGTAGCAACTACAAGCTCATAGTTGCCATAACGTGGTAATGATGTTGGAAAGATATAAGATAAAGAAGAATAGATAAGATAAATAAGAAAAAGAAAAATAAGATTAAAAAGAATAGATAAATAAAATGAATAATAAGAGAGAGTTAAAAAAATAAGGAAAAAAATGTAATGAATAATGAAAAAAATGTAATGAATAAGGAAAAATATAATGAAAGAAAAAAAAATAAGATAAAGAAGAATAGATAAATAAGATAAACAATAAGAAAAAATAAAAGAAAAAAATATATAATGAAGTAAGAAAGATAAACAGAATGAATAAAAAAAGATAAAGAAGAAGAGAATAGAGAGAAGATAAAAATAGAAAGAAGATGAAAATAGAAAGAAAGAAGAGGAAAAAAATGGAAAAAAAAGAATAAAAAAGAGAAAAGAGAGAGAAGTAAATGAAAGAGATGCGAAGAAAAAAGAATAGAATAGAGAGAGAAGAAATAAAAATAAGAGAAATAAGAGATTAGATAAAGAGAGAGAAAGAAAATGAGAAGAGAAAACAAAAAGAGGAAAGAAAATTAAAGAGAGAGATAAATCACGTTGTCATGATTTGTTAAATCACGTTGTAGTATCTACGAGCCCGTAGCTGCTACAACATGAAGTTTATGTTGTAGTAGCTACGGGCTCATAGTTGCTACAAAGTGATAGTATTTTTTTGTTAAATTACGTTGTAGCAGCTACGAACCTTTAGTTGCTATCACGTTGTCTTGATTAATTAAATTTCACCAACTTCTCCATGTACATTTAATGGGCTATAAATCTGGAAATGATGTTTCAACTCCTTAGATCAAATTTCACCAACTCTTCCCTTGCATTATAAAGATGACATCCTACACCCTATCCTTTAATTTCCTAAACCCTAAATCCTAAACCCTTCAATTTTAGATAATGGCTTCTCCTTCGCAAGTTATGGCACATTTGGCTACCAAGAAACCAACACCTTCTCCTGGTCCCATGATATTGGTCGATGATTTGACATCTTACTCATTTATGGGATCTTGGGAAGACTCTTTGCCCTCCCTTCCTTTTAAACTAGCGGAAACCTTGCGCAAACGCGAGATCAAGCGGTGAGCCAGTTGAAGGGAGCCCTTCAAACATTGGTGGAGACCTGGGCAATTGTGAAAGCGGCCATGGATCTGCTAGAAAACATGGATTGCTAGGGACTCGCTTTAAAAGTCTGTAGGTGGATCATTTTGTAGCTCTTCCGTGTGTTTTATTGATGTTCCTTTTGTTTTGTTGGTGTCTTATAACGACTATCTTCTTTATTTTGTCCGTCTTATAGAATTAGGAACTTTTACTTTTAATGTTGAATGCAGCAAATGATCTATCTCAGTCTTGTACAAACACATTATAGTAGCTACAGTTCCGTAGCTGCTACAACAAAAGTTTGACGTTATAGCAGCTACGAAATCGCAGCTACGAAATCGTAGCTATTACAACATGATTCACAGTTTGAGAGATAACACGTTGTGACAGCTACGGTTCCATAGCTGCTACAACACAAGTTTAACGTTGTAGCAACTATGAAATCGTAGTTGTTGTGGTTCACAGCCTTGTACAAACTTAAAATATTTAAGTAGTAAACGTAAACCACAGATTGCATATTCGAAAGAACCATTGAGATTAAACAATGAAACAAATTATTGGTGTAATTGTATAAAAAGTACATAAATGATTATCTACTACAACTTAGACAATTGACATTAGGAACTAATTCCAATAGACTATAGTTAACTAAACACAGCCGCAATGGTCATAATACAACTACTCGGGGCATTTCCCTGGTAAATGTTTAGACTCCAATAATATGCCAACTCCAACAAGTGCGTCAAACCTGTAATAATCGTGATTGTTTGCTAAACTTTCATTTATCTAAGCGCATGTTGTTAGAACTTGCAATAATAAAGACAATTATTAACTTCAATTCCTTATTCAACCATTATAATTTAATAAAATAAAACTTTGATAGTACCAACGGTAGATGTCAAATTTTGTTCATATGTGTCGTCATCGTTGTTATGATGATTTTATCTATACTTGATCTGACAATCGACACATCATCATATTTACAAAATTTTCTAAAATTTATTGATTTGCAGATTTAATTGACACATACCCTTGATGTAAAATTGGACAATTACGTTTATCATGTGACACACCTCGATGCCCGCATCCACGACATAGCCGGGACTTTGAGGTTGACTTTTCCTTTCATGATTTTAATATCTTTTCACATCCCTTTGTTCTTACTGAAAAAGGATAAAGAATAACAGGGACTCCATCCATGGATTTCTTCCTATGACTTTCATTGCCATATTTTTTACTAATGTTCATCTCTTGAATATTGTTGTAGATACAATTGAATTGTTCATCCAAGAAGTTTGTCCCCTCAGTCAAAGATGCAACATCAATTAATACTGAAGCTTTATAGGATAACCTTGTGTATCTTGACATAAAAAATGTTTCTGGATGATCGTTGAAATTTTGCTCCCCCTAAGCATATATTACTCCAACCTTTGCATCTCGTGTCTATCGTTTGAGTATATACTTATCAGTTAAATGAAACACTTGGTTGATATGAAACAAAGCTAATATATGCTTGCATGGAATGACATCGAACTCAAATTTCCTACAACTACAGGATATGTAATTCCTTTGTTTGTCATGCGTGAGGACCTTTGGTTTTGAGGAAGAACAACTTGAAAATTCATCACATGGTAAACCACTAACTCAACCCCTATAGATGTTTGTTGCACATAATAACCATGACTCTCCCTCATTTGACTTTGAAACTCCACCCATTTTTTTTCGTGTACAACTTAACCATTTGATTTTTCATTGGCCAGTTTGTCTTAATCCTGGAATGCTCATTCATATCAATGTGACCAGCAACTAACTCATTGTGTCTTTGGTGTCTCAGTGCCCTATTAAAATGAGTGATAAAATCCATCAATGAGTTCTTATTTGAGACATTCCTCTTGAAAAATGAATGTGAGCCTTCAGATCTCTAACTACTTGACATTCCAGCACAAAATACACGGCTAAAATAAGTCGACACCCACTTGTGTCGTAATTCGTACATCAATGATAACCAATCATTTTGTCCAAGTTAGCACACTTGATAACCTCTTCCCATGAATTCTCAAATTCATCAGGTGTGCCCCCGGGGAAATGGTGCAATGGTTACCAATGGATAACCAAGGGATCTAAGGTTCGAATCTCAGCTACGGTGTATTGTAGAAGATTTTTTCCTCCAGTGAGAAGCGGGTCTAAGAATGTTGGTCATTTGGATAAACCTCCATTAGTGCTTCCTGATTTACCCTAGCGGTTGGTGGAAAACTTCCGTGGGGGCGAGTCGATCACCTTAAGTTCGACGTTACCTGACTTGATTAATCATTTTTTTTTCAAATTCATTAGGTGTTGTAGATTTTCCAATGATATTCTTTATGCTTTGATAGTAGTCACAAAAAATCAAAGGGTTCAGTTTATCTGGAATTTGTTAAGTATGTGCCACAAATAATATCGATACACTGTCTGAGAGAAAACTTGGGTAATGACTTACGTCATAGCAAGATCCTGATTAGTGATGATCACGTTTGGTGCACCTTTACGCATGACTTCTATGAACTTATTAAGCAACCAAACAAAAGACTCAGTTGTCTCATCACTTATAAAGCCGCAACAAAAAATAATTGTTTGATCATGATAATTAACTCCGACAAATGGTGCAAAAAATAACCCATATTTGTTGGTGTTATATGTCGTATCAAATATAACTACATCACCAAATACAGTGTATGATGTCCTTGATATATGATTCGCCTAAAAATACATACTAAATTTATTATCTGAATTAGTCTCGTAATTAAAGAAAAAAGATGAATTCTTCTCTTTCTCAGATGCAAATAACTCGATTAGTGTTTCAACATCGATATCTTTTTGTTCATCCCTTAGCTCTTTCTCTAAGTTTCTAATATTTCTTTCTGTGCAACCTATCCACTCAGGCCCTCTATACTCTATCTCTAATAATCGCTTTTGTTGACAAGTTGACACATGGACCTCTAAAAATTATTGAGTCAATGTTTTCTTTACTGTCGAAACATTACGATGTGAGTGTAGCAAATGCATCTTTGAAGGAGTCGAGAGTGGATGATTATGACTTTTCATAAAGCTAGTGACAATCCAATTATGTCCAGTTTGTTCCTTGACAAGTGAAATCTTTGACATACAACCAATTTTAACTTCGCCATGTTCTCTAACACTTGTTTGTTGATCACCTTTTGCATGTTTATTTTATCGCATTTGATTTGTATGTCCTTCTTTAAAACATATAAATATTTTTCAAACAACTTCATTTGTCCTCTTATTTTTCTTGATATTGTCTATCCTTGCGCTAAATTCGGCTTCTTGTGCATATCTATTATAGAACGAAAATGCATCCTCTATTAATGAGAATTCCATCCCGATTTTTGGCTTTCGATCATCCGCAACTTAGGGAATGTATAGTTGCTTCTTGCCACCATTTTCTTCCATTACTGGAGAATGTTAGATTCTGCAATTATATGAAGTTCTCAACTAGGTCTTGTTGTAGCACAGAGTTAAGCTTGTTAAGAAGAATAGAGGTTCTGCTCTGGATTACTAATATGCTTTAAGCATTACATGGCAATAGGTAACTCAAACAATAACATATCTCATATATTGTGCAAGTTGTCAGAAATTAAAGATATTGCTTAAGCATTGCAATTTAGGGTTTAGAATGTTGTAGCAATTAAAGATATTGCTTATGCTACGGCTCCATAGCTGCTACAACGTGGTATTTTTTTTTTTTGTTAAATCACATTGTAGCAGCTACGAGCCCATAGTTGTTACAACGTGAAGTCTGTGTTATAATAGTTACGGGCCCGTAGTTGCTACAACGTGATAGTATTTTTTTTGTTAAATCATGTTGTAATAGCTACGAGGCTGTAGCTACTACATCGTGGTAGCATCTACTAGGCCATAGCTGCTACAACATGGTAGTATCTATGAGGTCGTAGCTACTACAATGTGGTAGTAGCTACGAGGCCGTAGCTGCTACAATGTGGTAGCATTTTTTTTTTTGTTAAATCACGTTGTATCAGCTACGATGAAGGTAGCTACTACAATGTGAATTCTGTGTTGTAACATTTTTTTGTTAAATAACATTGTAGCAATTACGAGCCTATAGCTGCTACAAAGTCAAGTTTGTATTGTAGCAACTACCTTCACCGAGGCAAGAGCAGAGAGTTAAAAGAAAGATAGTAGCATATGGGCACATGCTACAACGTTCTTGTTTAGGGTTTAGAACGTTGTAGCAGCTACCTTCATCGTAGCTACTACAACGTTCTAACCCCTAAACCCTAGCACGAGGCAGGAGCAGAGAGTTAAAAGATAGATAGTAGAATATAAACATGTTCATGGGTGTTGATCGATGAAGGGCGGCAAGACGACACCGAGGGAGTTGATCGACGAAGACGGTGAAGGGTGGCGTCGAGGGAATTTGAAGGTGGAGGGTGTAAAATGTTTGGGTTTTTGAGAGGGAAAGGTGAAATTAAAAAGATGTGTCTTTTTAATTATGAGAGGGTAACTTTGATGGCTCGACTGCTACAATAGAACAATAAAAAACAAAGGGACGTGATAGTGCTATAGTGAAAGTCACGTGGGATGTTATATATATATATATATATATATATCTGCACATCATTGATCAAAATATGTGTGATATGATCAGTGACAGGATTATGCCACCTCAGTAGGTGCATATGATTGTGCAGGATAAGATATATAGACTAAAATTTTAACCAAATCTTTTGAGGGAGAGCTTGTATCATAACCAACTAGGTTATAATGGATTAACATTTGTACGTGTTAGTTAATAATTTAATAACTAACCAATAGTGTTTTTTTTGATATATCATTATTCTTAATAGTTGAAAAAAGAATAAGAAAGTAAAAAATATTTTTTTCAACTTTGTAATAATTTATTTATACTAGTGTGATTTAAAATTAAAAACAATTTCGACCGTTAGACTGATGATTTTAATCGTGGGGTTGCAAGAGGAGAAGAGTTTTTATTTTTTTTAAATGATTTTTATTGATGACAATACTTTTAAGATTTAGGATACTCTTTTAAAATCATAGGGGATACACAGACAACTTAAATAAGTACATGTCATTCTTTATATATATATTTTTATAAATTTATAATTTTTAAATATTTTTTAAAATAATAATAATTTTGAACTGTGACGAATTATGGTGAAAACATGCATGAACTGTAATCGTCTTTGACAATTAAGATTAAGGGTTGACCTGTCACAAACTATCGAATCCAAATCATTAATTTTGAATCATCGATTCTGAACCGTTGAACCATCGATTTCAAACTCTCGATTTTGAATCGTCGAACCGTGATCGGGTTTACCTTGAAGTCAAAAGTTTGAAAAATCATAAATCAAAATGAAATAGAAATCCCAAAACATAAAATCCACAAATCAATATTACAATCTAAATTTTGATACCAATAAAATTATAATGCCAATCATTAGATTGGAAGGTACCCTAGTGACAATATAAGAGGTAAAAGTACAAAACTCAATTCAATCAATATAAATATCAACATAAAATATAAATCAATACATTACTAATTATTAATACATATATGCACGTTCATGTGTATATATAAAAAACCCAAATCGAAAAGAATGTCGATAATAAACATTAAATGCTAAAAGGAGAAAATCAAAACTATAAAAATGAAACAAAATATCTTGATATCAAGTCGGATCGATAAGTTATGTTAACTCTACGTGACGCTAAGGACAATCAACATAACTTTTTCTTTATTTCTTAACTTGAAGGTCAAAAGAAATAGACAGTGTATGCAAATTATTGTCAGGATGTAAAAAAGATAGGGTATGATACTTAACCATATATAAAGGTTAAAGGAAAAGTCTAAAGTAAACATAACTTACCATTAGATTAATTCATCTCACTAAATAATTTAAATGAATTGAATTAAAATTTTATCAATTTATTTAAAAATGAGTTAAAATGGATTGACCCACTTGGGCCCGTAGTGAACTTGAGTTACCTGCGGGTTGAGGGGGGAAAATCGTTAAAATTTAAAACTAAAGTGAAAAATTTAATAGGCTCGTAAGTTTCATAAACTTATGATATGATATTAATATCAAGAATAATTCAATTAAAAAAATAATCATTAATATTTTTGTCCCCGAGCATATCCATTAAATAACTATATTATAATAATAAATAAGTTAAAAATTTGATAGCGTGTTTATGCAAAGTCTGTCACAAATATTGAGTTCGTTATGGTACAAATGATGCATCGAAATATGCCTATGAAATGTAATTAAATTGATTAAGATATAAGAAAATTGATGAGAGTATTTTTTTTAAAAGTATGATCCAACTCGTCTAATCTGTAATTCAAACTTAAATTTTTTAATTATATATATTGATAGGCTCGTGGATTGATCCGTCTAATCTATAATCCGCTTTGAATTGAATTAGGTTACATATTTTCTAATCCGTCAAAATGACGGATCAATTCGTCCTACTCCATCCCACCAAATGACTGATCCATCGTACGTCAACCTATCTGACAGCTCTAATCACATATAATGAAGCTCTAATCACATAAAATGAGGTCGTCTACAACACTATCACCATTGTTACTTACTATAAGATCATAGCAGGTTTCATGATAGCATCAAGGATACCATTCCTGCTCGCTACCAACAGGACCGTCTCAATCATTCTTGAGGCCCTGGGCAAAAAAAAATAAAATTAAGATCTTATTTTTTTTAAAAAATAAATATTAATTTTTAAAATATTAATTTTTAAAATATTAATTTTTATATACAATATTATTATTAGAGATATTTAATTTTATTAGTAAATTTTAAAAAGAAATTTTCATACATTATAAAAGATTTTTTTCACAATTGAAAGTAGTGATCAACTATGTCACATATCAATAACTTTATCTTGTATTAAAACTTACTTCTTTATTAATAAAATTTTAAAAAAAAATTATATTAAACTTTCAAATATAATTTTAAATTATAAAATAATATATTTATCTAATGAATATTTTTAATT
>JBBUKS010046188.1:0-10342 GCA_038050645.1 Hedychium gardnerianum | reverse complement strand
CTTGATAGAGATATTAGTGACTCAAAATCCATGGCCATGGGAGGAATGTTTTATCATTCAAGAGGAGTCTATTATATCTTGAAAATTAAGTAAAACAATTAATTTGGTGATGATGCATAGTGCACCGAATTAATTAGGATGTAGACTAAATGAAGAGATTGAATTATATAGTAATTGGTTCTTGATGGTTTATAGTTTATGACTATTATTTTATGAGGTTGGGTGACTAAAAATTGTTGCTAGACGATTACCTTAGTCTGTGTACGAATTTACACTACCTTCATGTATAGAATCTAGAGGGTCGCACGCATATCACGTAGATATGAACATTATCTATAATTGATTATTTTAGTGATTACTAAAATTAATCAATTTATTTCTGAATAAGAATTAATTAGATTATTAATTAATTCTAAAATATCAGAAGCTAGAATAGATCAAGATCAAATATGTAGTCACTTCTCCAATTCTCTTTTAGAGAATTTAGATAGTCACAATCATGATGATTCTTGAAAATTTGAGAAGTCACACTCTTGATTATTATCTTGGAGAATTCGGATAGCAAAACTCATCATCTTCCATGATAAATGAGAAAATTTTGATGAAACTGCCTCTTCATCTTCCTTGGATACTATAAGTAGCAACTCATGAAAGATTTGAAAGAAAAAAAAAACACTCTCTACTTCTCCCTTAAAGCTTTTGGCAAACCTACTCATTCTCTCCTTGGAGAAAATTGGTAGTGTGCGACAAGAGAGAAAGTCGATTTTAATATTGCTTCCAAAAATTTGATCAATCCAAAAGGCTAGCACCTAACAGATTTTGCCCGGTTCGTGATCTAGTGCGCGTGGATACCGCTAGAGGAGTCACACGTGGGACTCTCATTTGGTTGTGTTTTTGTTAACGTTCGTCAAAGATTACGGGGTATGTTTTTCATTTCATGTTATTTTGTTTAAAACTATATGTAACATAAAGCGATCCATGTTGTATGAAAAAAATCTAATTTATTTATAAATATTTCGTTGCGTTCCGATTCTAACATTTAGTACCTAGAAACTATGTTTTTATTTCTTTCAAGCTTGTAGCAAGGTATTTCGCTCTAGTCCTTTTGTTTACCATGTCGTGCATCTAGAACTACTTATGTTCAATTTAGGGAGTCCTAGGTCAATTGTGAAGACTTGAGCTAATGCATTACTCGGCCTTAAGTCATTCTAAATTTGTATAAGTGTCTTACTTAAAGATGTCCTATTGTTATGCTTTAGGTTGTCTTAGATCAACAATTGTTGGCTAAGCACAACAATTGTTATGCTTTGTAGTTGTCTTAGTCCATCAATACTCTATTCCGGCTCGAGTTTGACCCCAACTCAATTGACTTGCTAAAATCATCCTCACATCAACTCATATAACCCCAAACTACTCTTCTTCTCTTCATAATGAAGATCCACTTAGCGTCCAAAAGCCAATCCAATATTATTTCCATTTGGTGAATTATTTATCTTTCAACCTAGCTCCATGTATCTTAACCACACTCACTCAGTCCAAAGGAACTCTAACAGTCCTATAAACTAATAAAGTTATTCATCTTAGCGAGAGATCTCAATCCTCTCTAATCGATCACTCAAATTAAGATACGAACGAACTAGCCAAAACACTTAGCAGGCTTATTACAGTTTCGACCTTAGTATGGTCCCTTTGGCTATTAGGTATACTTTTCTTGAATTGAAAACAAATAAATCAAAGATCTAGTCCAATTGAATTCTCCACTATAACATCAACTAATGTTTCAACAAAAAAAAAAACTCAAAGAACCTATTAATTATATTCTTGATCAATCCATGTTGATCACCTTTGTTTCTATTAGTTTTTTTAGTTGGCACATGTATATAACCTTTGGCTCAATTAATTTTAAAAATAATCGATCTCACAAAAAAAAGTTATATGAATCATCAAAATAAATCAAAAAAATAGACACATCTCAATAATCAAATATTTTTAGATTTATTATTTATTAAAAAAAATATAATTCATCATAATTAAATTTTAAATATTTAATTTATAATTAAAAATTTTAATTACGACATCCTATCCTCCGAATGTTTCTATTGGTTTGGTCGGTCCCTCAACGTGCCCTACCGTACTCCATTGTCCTATTCGACTCCATTAATGGAGATAAAATAACCCTACCAATACCGTCGGCGTGAATGAATCGCATCAGAAGGCAATAAAGCCGAATAAACGACATGTCGCACGTACAGTAGGAATTTATAGGAGAAATTGCAAAATTTGTCGATTCCTGCACCACTTTTTTCATGTTTCCTCACTGGCATCTACAGGGATGTACCAACCTATACAGCATACACTCTTCCCAGCCAAAGCAGAAAAAAACAACAAAAATAATAAATAACATTTTGAAAATAATTAATTAATTATACATTTTATAAATAGTATGAATTTACTGCCAACATGTCTTGTAGTTGGTAAATTGGACTGACTGCCACAGTATTGAATGGCCAAGTGCCAAGGGGTGCTGTTAGCAGTTCATTAGTAGGGCAGTAAATGATTTAATTTAGTGGTGGGTGCCCCCTTCAGATTAAGGCATTGCCCTTAAAGCTGCCCTCCCTTGTCTCATCTTTTGTACTCATCCTCATCCTTCCACCTAAGAAGCATTTAAATTGCAATATGCATGATGAACACAAGTGCAATGTGAGTCCATCAAAAGGAGGATAAAATATATAATCATGTTTCACAAGAATACACCCCATGGATGAGTATAGTTGATATTTATATGAGTAATTATTTCAATAAGTATTAAGGTTAATTTTTAATGAGTATAAAATATTTCATTGGATGTTTGATTTTTCCTCATATAAAAAATCGTTCCATTAGGACAAATGTCTCCATAATTTATTTCCTTTCTAGAAAATATAAAACTGTCCTAGGGGGACAATTAAGGTGACAGCTACACCTTTTTGTTCCAATGTTTCACAAGAATACTCCCTTAAGCCTCCAAATAATAACCCGTGGATTAGAGGTCGCATACTGTCTGAAATGGTGGCATATTTGTACTCATCTATGTTTCAAAAGCAAAAAAGCATCACGTTGATCTTATTGAAAAGTTTGGATTAATAAATTTTTTTTTGAAGAATATGGACCTAATTCGATCAAATGAAGAAATATTTTTTCTTGAGGATGCAATAGGAAGCGCTTGGTCATCTACTGATAGAGTTTATAATTTTATATGACTGATATAGATTCTACTGATTTTATCATATATGTTTTTTAGAAAAGAAATCATATTACACTACAAAAACATACTAAATTAGCGACAAAAATAATTCGTCACAACTCAGCAACACAAATAGCTACAAAAACAAAGTTGTCGCAAAACATCAACGAAATTAACAACGAAAAAAATATCATCTCACATTTAGCAACAAAAAACTTGTGTCGCAAAATCCGTTGGTAAATAAATTATTATTGTAAAATTCGTCATTGATATGCGACGAATTTAAAATTCATCGCAAATTTTGCGACGAATTTTGAATTCGTCCCTAAATTAGGGACAAATTTAACATGCGTCCCTTAACCCTGCGATGAATCCATAATTTGTGGCAAAAAATTTGCGATGAATGCAGATATTCGTCGCAAACATTTGCGACGAATATCTAGATTTGTTGTAAATTTACGACGAATCCAATGATTCATCGAAAAACATTTGCGACGAATCTTGATTCGTCGCAAATCTGCGATGAATCTTGATTTGTCGCAGATTTGCGACGAATCTATAGATTTGTATGTTTGCAATGAATCTGGATTCGTCACAGATTCATCGTAAAATTTTAACTTATTTCTTCTCCCTTGCCCAAATATGAAATTAGAAAATGTTGAGCGTCGATTTAGGTTTTTCTCTCTCCTTCTCTCTCGTCTTCGTCGACGTCAAAGTTTTGATAGATCTAGTGGTCAGCTGTCGGATCTGTCATCTAGTAGATATAGTGGCCAACTCTCGACAGGAGAGATCTACGGCCGCTGGCCGGATCCCTGCAGGAGAGATCCACGGCCATCGGTTGAATCTCTGCAGGAGAGATCCGTGACCACAAATCTAACTGGATCTGTGCTAGAATCGGCTGGGCCGCCGGATCTATGCAAGACAAATCTAGTTGTGCCGGTTCTATGCACGATCGATCCGGCGGCGCCGGATCTGTGCTGCACAGTCTTGCACAAATCCGGCAACGCCAGATTGGTCCGCGGATCCGACCGCATATCTGTCCTGCATGCCGTATTGATCCTGCACGTCGGATCTGGCAGCCCAGCCATCAGATCTATGCATGATAGATCCGGCGGCTAGAGGGTAGCTCATGCACGTCCTGGTCCCTCGCGTCGAGTCCCCTTCATAATTTTATTATGAGTAATTTATTTATTTTTTATAATAGATTTATTTTTTTTACAAGTTGTGTATGTAGGAGATCCAAAAATTAGGGTGCAAAGATTTGAAAGTATCAAGTTTTATAGGTATTATTCTATGCATTTATAAATTGCTTTCCTTTTATTCTTCTTTCATTCTTTTTTGATTAATCCATTTATGTGCTTTTAGATAATGATGTCACTATTATTGATGAGATACTAGCTTTTATTTGTAGTAGTTTTTAATAATATTTTAATAAATTGAAAACAAGAAAAATACATAAAGAAATAAGTTGGATGTATAAAAAGAACTTACTTGAACGTCGGAGTTTAACTGATGAGTTTATTATTGGGTTGGAATAATTTGTTGTTGATGTTGGAAGCACTAGCTAATCAAACTTGTATTTTGATATTGGCAAAGGTTCAAAGTTAAGGGTTTTATTATGATCTAACAAAGTTACTAAGTATGCAGGGAAGTCCTAGTTGAGGCTAGGTAAAGAAGTCCTAATCGGTTGGACTAGAAAAAAGTCTTGGTCGGTTGGACTGGGCAAAGAAGTCCTGGGCAAGGAAGTCCTGGTCATGTGGACTAGGCAAGGAAGTCCTGGTCAAGGTGACTGGGCAGAAAACTTGGCAGATCAAAGATATCGGGCGGTCGAGGATACTAGGCGGGAAGCCCTGGGGTCAAGGACACCAGGCAGAAGTCTAGATAGGTAGAGTAGCAAACATCTAGTGGGAAGTCCCAGAGGTCAAGATCGAATGCTGAACAAAAGTCCAAACAGGTTTGGAGGATCAAATGTTTGGCAACAGGTATATTCTCCTGAGAGAAGTAGGTGAAGATGTGTTCCCCGTTGAGAGAACAGTAGGCGTCGGTCCGACCTAGGATTTCACTAAAAATCTAAAAGTCAGGACCGGACAGTCTGAGATTGTCAAATAATGTACGTTAATTATTCTATGTTTCTGTGCTAACTCTATGATGCAGAAAAACTTAAAACCTGGAAAAGCTGATCCAGGCACCTGGAAGGATCTAGGCGCCTTAAGTCGATTCCGGCGCCTTAAAGAGATTGAGGTGTCTTAATCACCTCAATGCATGGTAGGATGAGGTGGCAACCTCCTATTGGTCAGCACACGTCAGCATCAAGGCGCCTCAAAGGGATAGAGGTGCTTGGGACGAGATAGGCTCGACTAGGATCGTGCTTCGCTCAGAGCTCACCGCGTCAGCGACTGAGGCGCTTCAAAGGAATTGAGGTGTCTGGAAAAGGATAAGGTGCGACGAACTCGGATCAGATCATATTGACTCGTGATTGAGGTGCCTCAAAGGGAATAAAGGCACCTGGATATGTTAATAAAAGAGGACTCAACCAGCAGCCTGAGAGAACTATTCTCTACGACTTTTGTACTCACACGCTGCTCCGAAAAGCTCTCCACTGTTGGTGCAATTATCTCCGGGTCAAGGGTTGACTAGGTTGACCAAGCTCGGGATGGCTTAAGCTTGGGTTTAGATGTTTGATCAATATGTTTGTGTGAAGTCAAGTAGCTCAAGGGTTGACCGAATACTTAAAAATGGTGTGAGTTTTAGTGGGACTAGGCAAGGGAAAGTCCTAACTTAAGGTTAGGCAAATGGAAAGTCCTAACTGAGGTTAAGCAAGAGAAAAGACCTAGTGGGACTAAGAAAATGAAAGACCTAATTGAGAACTAGGCAGTGAAAGTCCTAGTGGGACTAGACAACTGTAAGTCCTAGTAAAACTAGGCAAAGGAAAGTCCTGGTTGAGAACCAGGCAAACCTAGTTGGGAACCAAGCAAACATAGTTGGGAACTAAATTAAGTCCAAGATGGGTTAGATGGGAGCTAAACACTTGACACGACTGAAGTTCTAGTGAGACTAGACAAACCTAGTTAGGACCTAGATTAAGTCCAAGGTGTGTTAGCTGGGAGCTAAACACTTGGCACAAGTGAAGTCCTAGTGGGACTAGGCAAACTTAGTTGAGAACTAGGTTAAGTCCAAGGTGTGTTAGCTGAGAATTAAATACTTGGCACAAGTGAAGTCCTAGTGGGACTAGACAAATCTAGTTGAGAACTAGGTTAAGTCCAAGGTGTGTTAGCTAGGAGCTAAACACTTAGCACAAGAGAGAAATCCTAGTGGGACTAGGCAAACTTAGTTGAAAACTAGGTCAAATTCAAGGTGGGTCAGTTGGTAGCTGAACACTTGGCACGTGATCGAAAGTCCATGTGGGTCAAAGAGGAGGACTTGACATGTGACATGAACTGGCGGCAACCGATTGGGAAATTGATTGAGCAACGTGTCAATCAATTGACTGAGTGAGTCAATCGATTGAAGTTGTTCTCGCGAGAATAGTAGGAGCTAGAATCGATTGGCTAATCGATTCAGGCATCCCCAATCAATTAGGAGAAGTTAAATCGTGAATGAACAGTGGTTTGTCGCGAGTGCACAGTAGAGTGCTAAATTGATTGGGCCAATCGATTCAACATGTCCTAATCGATTAGGATAATCGATTAGGATTTTTTCATGAGTGCACAGTGAGTGCTGGAATCAATTAGGCTCAAGTTAATCGATTGAAGCAATCGATTCAGAGTTATTTCTTGAGTGAACAGCAAGATTGTGAATCGATTGGGGCAATCGATTTAGCTAAAGTTCTCGAGAGAATAGTGAACCTCGGAATCGATTAGGCAATCGATTGGTATGGCTCACCAATCGATTGGGTATTTAAAAAGAGTCGTTCTGCAGGTTTAAATGGCTGGATCTGACGTGGCAATCGATTAGGAGTAAGCCTAATCGATTGGAAACCCTAGGTCAGCGCGATAAAGGGCATTTTCGCGAAGGATTGAAGCACAGTTCTAAATGGGAAGCCATTATCGGTTCTTGGAGATTTGAGGAAGAAGTGTTGCTACATTTTCAAGTCTACATGAGGCATTTCCTAGCAACAAGAGATCAAGCAAGCAAGATTTTCATTTGTATTTGTATTTGTATTTGCTAGTGTATTTTGAGTTTCTTGTTGTATTTCTCATCTTGAGCTTGTATGAGGCTTCTCCGCCTTCAGGAAGGAGGTTTTTCATAGTGCATCTGTGAGTGAGGAGTGAACCCTTGGATTAGTCACCTCAAGGAGGTCGAGACCAAGTAAAATCCAAGTGTTAGCATTGTGTAGTTCTAGGGTTTAGTCTTCGTTTCAAGATTTTCGTTGTCATTCAAGTTCAAGAAGCGATTAGAGCTAATCACCCCCCCCCCCTCTAGCTCTCTTTTGGTCCTAACATCCATGACACTGAAACGTTGCTCCGACAACCAACACTAAAGCTACTACTCTAAAGTTGTCGGTATTGTTATTGTTCATAGTTGTTCATTCATTTCAAAGTTTTGTAATCTTCGAGCTTATAGTGAATTGCCCAACAAAAGTACTCAAAGGGTGCGGGCCTTGGACTAGCAGTCGTCGGGCTGTGAATCAAGTAAAAATAAAGCGTTAGCACCTGTTTGTTTCTTTAGTTAAATTTTCACTGCATACTCGAGTTTTATGAAAAATGTGAAAAAGCGACGAGCGCTATTCACCCCACCCCCGCCCACCCCCCTCCATCTAGCATTGTTTCTATGATCATACATTTTTGGATTTTACTTGTAGTAATATTGAGTTTATGAATGGAAATAAGTTAAGGTGTCCGTGTAGAAAATGTCACAATGATAAATTTTTACAGTGTGATAAAGTTCAAGAACGTCTTTATAGATTTGGTTTTACCTTGAATTACTATAATTAGACACGTTATGGTAAACCGTTCATATCTGATGAGAATTATGGATGAGACATACAAGTCTCAGTTAGTGGGGATCAAAGTTATTATGATTAATTAAATCTATATCAGAGGATGGTAATTGATGCAGCGACTCGGAATTTTATTCCCGAACCGAGTGGTGCAAGTTCTAGTTTTCCTCCGATAGTTGAACAAATGTTTACTACTTATGCATCACCGTTAGAGGAGGTAAAAGTATCAAGTGTTGATAAAAATGAGAATAATGAACCATATCTCTAATTTCAGGAAGTGTTAAATGCTACATATGAACCTGTGTGGGTCGGTTGTGATAGTCACACTAAATTATCTCTTACCGTAAGACTATTGAATGTCAAGACAAAGAATAATGTGTCTGAAAATTATTTTAATGATTTTGTTCAAGTTATTGGATAAGTATTGCCACATGATCACATAATGTCGAATGATTTTTACTGTATGAAAAAACTTGTGAAAGAATTAAGTCTTCCGGTGGAAAAAATTGATGTTTGCAGAGATGGTTGCATGTTATATTAGGGAGATGATGAAGATGCAAATGTTTATAAATTCTATAATCAAGTTATGTACAAGAGCACCAAGAGGTCAGGTCATCATCAGCGACGTAAATCATATAAACAAATATTTTATTTGCCTTTAACTCATAGGTTACAAAGGATTTTTGCATCAAAGGTCACTGTTGAACACATGACTTGACATGCAAATCATGAAACAGAAGAGGGGCTAATGTGTCATCCATCAGATGCAGAGGCATGGAAAAATTTTAATAAACATATCATGAATTTGCGAAGGAGACTCGAAACATTAAGTTAGGTCTCTGTGCTAATGGATTTGCTCCATTTGGCAAATCAAGAAGAAATTATTCTTGTTGGCCAGTTATTTTAACTTCGTATAATCTTCCACCTAGGATGTGCATGAAAACACCGTATATGTTTTTAACATTGGTTGTGTCTGGCCCGCAAAATACGAAGAAGTTAATAGATGTTTACATGCAACTATTGATTGCAGAGCTAACACAACTATGGAATGAAGATTTTCCTACATATGATATTCATACTAATTAGATGTTTGTAATGAAGGATACTCTTCTTTGGACCATAAATGACTTTCTGGCTTATGGTATGTTATCAGGATGGATGGAGTACCATTGGGATCTTAGAATGTTCAATATGTATAGAGAAATTAAAGTCAATCAGATTGAAACATGAGAAGAAGTCAAATTATTTTGATTGTCATAAATAATTTTTTACCACCAAATCATAAATTCAGAAGGAATAAAGAAGAATTCACTAAGAATAGATTTGAAATAACACATCCGCCATTAAGATTAATAGGTGAATAAATTTGGTACAGAGTGCTTAACTTTTCATCTGTTATTAAAGAGTTACATGATACAATATATAAATATGAAAATGTGCATAAATGGACTGAATGGAGTATATTTGGGATTTACCATATTGGAAGAGTCATTTGATTCATTATAATCTCGATGTAATGAATATTGAGAAGAATATTTTTGATAATCTAATCAATACAGTGATGGATATCGCCGAAAAAATAAAAAATAATATGAATGTAAGAAAAGATATGCAACTCCTTTGTAAATAATTCACTCTTGATGTTGATGAAAGTAGTAGGGAACCAAAGTCAAAAGCAGTTTATACATTAAATAAGGATTAGAGACGTGTTGTTTGTGAATGATTGAAATCATTAAGATTTTCTGATGGTTATGTCTCTAATCTTGGGAGATGTGTCAATTTGAAGGAATGCAAATTGATTGGTTTAAAAAGTCATGATTGTCATATATTCATGAAAAGGTTAATTCCTATTGCTTTTAAGGAACTCTTGTCAAATTTTATATAGGGTGTCATTAAAGAGTTAAACATTTTCCTTCATGATATTTGCTTAATAGTTTTGAGACATTCACACATGAAGACGTTAAAGAGAGACATTCCAATCATTATATGTAATTTAGAAAAAATATTTCTACCCTCATTTTTTAATTCCATGAAACATCATTTGGTTCACTTATCATATAAGGCCAAAGTTGGAGATTCTATCTATTTTCGATGGATATATCCATTTGAAAGGTAAAATTTTCATCTTCTATACTTTGTTATTAATGCATATAAATTGACTAATTTTATTATATATTATT
>JBBUKS010046158.1:0-10343 GCA_038050645.1 Hedychium gardnerianum | reverse complement strand
ATCTTTGAAAACCTGTCAACCACAACTAGAATAGAATATGAGGTTTGTTGGGTGCAGGGTAGACCCAATATAAAATCCATGCTGACGTCGAACCAAGGAGCTTCAGGAACAGGTAAGGGAGTGTACAAGCCTGTATTGGTGAGAATCCCCTTAGATCGCTGGCATACAAAACATCGGTCTACAAAGTGAGCCACATGGTCCACTTGGGCCAATAAATATCAGCAAAGATAAGGGCCAACGTCTTATCACGTCCAAAGTGTCCCTCATTATGAAACTCACTCATAATCTATTGTCTCAGTGAACAGTCTGGAACGCACAACTGCAATTTACGAAACAGATAACCATTATACAAAATAAAATCGTGGCGGTGACCATCATGTACCTCCTAGAATATCCTTCCGAATGAAGGGCCAGCTGCGTACATATCTGCGAAAACCTCAAAGCCTGCAACTTTGGTATTCATGGTAATAAGTAATGAAGAGCAATGACTCAGGGCATCTGTGACATGGTTTAGGCCCTGGCTTGATGTTTCAGCGTAAAGGTGAACTCCTGTAAATAAGCTACCCACTTGGCATGCCACCTACTTAGCTTGTGTTGACCAATGATGTAGGCTTCGTCATCAGGATGAATACTAGGTAGTGACACCAGTACTTCAAGGATTAAAAAATGGCATAGAACTTCAAGTCGTAGGTAGAATAATTCTTCTTGGATCCAAACATCTTCTCACTAAAAGAAGACGCCCAGACTGACTCAGAACACCCTCTATACCAATGTCGGATGCATCATAATTGACCTCGAACACTTTGTCAAAATCAGGAAGTACCTGAACTGGTGCCTCAGTCATCTTCTGCTTGACCAATTGAAAGCTAGCTTCTGCCTCTTCAGACCACTTGAAATCACGTCCCTTGAAACGCTCGGTGACGGGAGCAATGAGAGTGCTGAAATTTCTGATGAACCGATGGTAGAAAGAAGCTAATCCATGGAAACTTCTGATATCGTGCAAGATCCTTGGCTGAGGCCACTCCAAGACTGCGTTTATCTTTGATTGATCTACGTGGACACCATCAATAGACACAATAAAGCCCAGAAAAGTGATCGATGTAGTAAAAAAGGAACACTTCTTCTTGTTGATAAATAAGCATTTTGTTTTCAGCCTTTCAAAAATAGCACAGAGGTGATCAAAGTGTGATACCCACGTCAGACGGTAGACGAGAATGTAGACCACCACAAACTTTCCCATAAAAGACTACAAGATCTGATGCATATACCTCATGAACGTGTTGGGCGCATTGGACAGTCCAAAAGGCATGACCATTCACTCATATAATCCATGTTGCGTCTTGAAGGTTGTCTTCCATTCATCTCCAGGCCTTATTTTGATACGGTGGTAACCACTTTTTATGTCAATTTTTGAGAAGATCATAGAACTTGATAGCTGGTCCAACATGTCATCCAAGCAGGGAATTGGAAATCTGTACTTAACTGTAATTTTATTGATGGCTCGGCTGTCAATATACATACGTCACGAACCATCCTTCTTCGGCACTAGTAGGGCAGGAACTGCACATGAGCTCATGCTCTCACGGATGTAATCCTTTTTCAGCAATTCCACCATCTGGCGCTGCAATTCTTCAGCCTCCTTGGGACTAAGGCGATATGCTGGTCGATTAGTCAAATTCGACCCCAGAACAAGATCAATATGATGTTGGATATCCTGCATAGGTGGTAGACCAGAGGAAGATCTTCTGGTATCAATTCGGTAAAATCTGCTAGCAGTTATTGCACCTCGGTGGGTAAGTCAACATCCATGGCTATGACATCATTCTGGCAAGGCAGCAAGACATAGACAACGTCCCCATGCTCCATCTCATCTAAAAACTTAGATATAGAAAGCAGATTAGTAGTTTTGCTTCCGGAATTAGAGTGGTTCTTTCCTGCCGTGGCGTCAACGCCAACACGATCTTTTTTCCTTTGATTTGAAGAGTATAAGTATTCTTCCGTTCATCGTGGATAACATTGCGATCATATTGCCAAGGTCGCCCTAATAATACATGACATGCATCTGTGGCCACCACATCACACCAATCATTATTAACATATTTGCTGCCAATTGAAAAATGTACGAGGCATCGTCTGTCCACTGTTACCTCATTGTCTTTATTCAGCCACGATAACTTATATGGCTTAGGATGACGGTCCGTCATCAGTCGCATTTTCTGGACCACCTCATCGGATACTACATTCTCACAACTGCCGCTGTCGATGATCATCTTGCAGACTTTATCTGTGACGGGGCAGGTAGTATGAAAAATATTAGTTCTCAACCACTCATCCCTTGAATTGCCCTTGGGAGTCAGCAGATTCTTGCGAACAACCAAAGTCTCATGGCCATCACCGTAAAGCACCTCGTTAGCATCATACACTGGTTCGCTAATTACTTCTATCTCTTTTTTTCATGTCTTTCTCGATCAATAGATTTTTGCCTTTCTGATTAGTAGGAGCAGGTTTCATGTATTTGTTAACCCTATGTCCTTGTTCGCCATAACAAAACCACGTGACAGGGGCCTTAGAAGTAATCTGTGATGGTTGCTTCTATATAGTGCGTGAATCTTAAGGGCGAATTGGTCTACTATTTTGGTCGCCTCTAACCACTGGTTTTCGATTCTGCTATTTTTTAAGAGCCATTGCACGCTGGTAAGCCTCTGAAACAGTCCACAACGCAGGAAGGCTGAGGACATCTTGAAAGGGTTGACGCAACCTTCTAGGTATCGTGCCACTAGCTGCTCCTCCGTCTCGGATAAGTCATTCCAGGCAACCAACTGGTAGAACTCCTTCGTATAATCTTCGACCGATCTCACGCCCTGTCTTAACGCGTGAAGTCGTTGAAACAGAGTTTGGGTATAGCAGAAAGGAAGGAAGTAACCCCTCATCTTCTCCCAGTCAGTTATTTTGGATTTGCCCTATCTGTCTCGTGAGCGCTGCAGCTTCTCCCACCATGCCAATGCTCGACCCTTGAGTCAGATGGCAATCAACTTCACCTTCATCTGATTCGGAACTTCTTTATATTCAAAAATCAGCTTCACTTCGTTGATCCAATCAACGAAGCCCTTTGCTTGTAACGTACTAGAAAATTCGGGCAGATCAATCCGAAAATTGAGGTCTTCATAAGGCTCCTTCCGACCATGGCGTTCCCGGTTTGTGGCCCGATGGTGATATGGGTTCTCGAAGGTATCACGATCTGAAATCTCACGATCTTCAAGATTTCGCGCCGCTAGACGCTGGGTTAATTATGCAACTCGTCTATGTAAATCCTCAATCGTCATCGTGTCTTGAACGCTACAACTATGGTGCTCGGCTTTCTCAATCGGAACCTGCTTGTTGTTGCGACCACGACTACGACGACCTTCCATGGGATCTGGTGAGCTCTGATACGAACTAATGCCAAACAGGATAACGATTATTCCGCAGGCTGAAGAGAAGGAGAATTTGTGGAGGTAACAAGAAGCGAAATAACAACAACAAAAAAAAAACACAGAGAAACCGCCGTCCTCTTGGTTTTACTAAAAATAGAAATTTTATTCAATAATAGAGGATAATCCCTCAAATAGCTAAATAAACGCTTAAATAGACAAACCCTAACCAAGAAATACCAAAAATATCTTAAATATCATAAAAATGAAAATTACTAAAAATAATAAAAACGATGTTCAGAGCCTCCGAAAAAGCCCTAAATTTCGAATCTGAAATTTTGCCGGTTACAGGTTTCACTCGGTAACAAATGTAGGTGAACGAGCTTCGATTCAAATCAAACAACGTTCGTTCTGATTTCCGAGTCTTATGGCCCGTTGAAACTCGGGAGGTCTTCTTGGGTCGATTCTGCATCATTTACTTAGATATTTCTCAATTAAATTGGGCACTGGCTTATTGCAACCCGCCTTCATTAAATTTCTCGTGTTGCCTAAACAAGAACTAGAGCTACCTTACTCAGTGACTCCTAATCGTTGGAATGCTACTATTGGTTACTCTATATACAAATTTGTTGATCGCTAGTTGCCAGATGTTGTCCACCCAAATTACCTATGACGTCAACGTTCTTGAGTTGGCTTTCATTGGGAGCTTGAAAAAAACACTCTTATCTGATATGTCTTGATTTTAAAAATATTTTGGTACTAAAAGTTTTACATTAACTAGAATAAAACAATATACAAAATGTTAAGGGTAAACTAACATAAAACTCTTTTAAGAGTTGCAGATGTTTTGGATCTATTAATTAAATAGGAGATACTGTTGAAGGGATTATTATTAGGAAAAAAGTGGGTGATTGAAACAAAGAGGAGCTTTTGAAGTCGTGTATAATGACCATGTGCCATGAAATTCCCCTAACATTGTGGTATCACCTTTGACACGTAATGGATCAGAGTATTGACTAATTAAGAAGCATTTAAGAGATCTTGATATTTCTATTATAGTTTGCATAGGATTCAATGAAAATAATGGTCCATATGCCATATCTATGTGGATGAATATGTTTTCTAAGTTCTTTACAATAATTTTCTCACTAATGCAATGCTTTATTTTATTTTACTATCTATATATAGATTAATTAAATTTGTAGTATACTAAATTTTTGCATGTCAAAAATTTATATTATCATAATTTTGTGCAAAGCACGAGTGAGATATACTTGTTCGGAGAAATGGATGATGACAAGACCTCTTGTGTGAGTGCTTTGGTAATTGATATTTACATTGCCAATGTAGGCAAATTCAGCTGGGAGTTGAATGAGACGATCTCTCAGGGGAAAGTGTGATCGTGCTATATCTAAGGATCTAGGAAATAGGGAGTAAACTGTATTTAACTCTAAAAATTCTCTTTAGAAAATTAACTAACTAAGAAAGCAATCAATGTTTGGAAAGTATAAAATATTACTGCTCAGCACATAGAAGTTAAAGTTTAAGAAGTGAAAGCAAGGTGCAAGGACATATTACATATAAATATAATAACTTATGAAGGCATAAACTTCATCTTGATGGGAGGTTTTGATTGGCCTGAATGCACTGCATCATGTGCTTTGAAAGTAATTGTGTTAAATAACTGTTGTTATCCTTATCATTCTTCTTTTCTCTAAACATTTCATATTATGTACAATGGTTCCAACTATGCCAGAATTCTTGTTATTGCTGGTCGGAGTTCCTTTTTTGAATATATCTCTATTCTCTACTATTCTCAACTGGAGTATTCCATAATCGAAGCACCTTTTGAGTACAGGAGATTCATGAAGCTTTGGACTTCTCTGGTGGTGATGGAGAAATCTTCAATACATATTCAATAAAATTTTCAACTGATGGTCGAGAGCTTGTTGCTGGAAGCAGCACCAACTCGATATATGTATATGACCTGGAAGCAAACAAGTTAGCATTACGCCTTCGAGCTCATTCAGTATGCTAAAATTCTTTACTATATAAATACTGTAGCTATTCTGTGTTTATGCTGATATAATTCCTTTCTTATTGTCTGTTATGCTTTTCCCTGATAGATGGTCTAATATTATCAGTTTGAACAAATTAACCTCCAAAGTCCAGTATTTTTATGAATTACTTGTATTTATATTTCTTCTGAAACCTTTCTGGTTGCTTCTCTAGGATGATGTGAATACAGTTTCATTTGCTGATGGGACAGGGCATATCATGTTCTCTGGTAGTGATGATAGTCTCTGCAAGGTGAGCTTCATTTGTGCTTGGCTACAAGAATGACAGTCATCCACATTAAATGCTCATGTTGATTTTTCTGCTCCAGTCTCTACTTTCTGAAAAGCTAAACGTCCATATGTTTTTATGGTGAGATTGCTCCACCTCACTATGATGAACGGATTAGCTAAAGATCTGGTGTTCAAATTTAGACTCATATTTTTACCAATTTTGCACTAATGCCACTTGCTTTGGTGGCCTGGTAGATTAAATATTTACTTATGTTATTACTTATTACTAAGGTCTTTTAGGGTAGTTTCTTTGTCTCTTGCTTGGTGGATAATTAAATCAAATTTGTTGAACATCCTTCAGGTTTGGGACAGACGTTGTTTTGCAGCAACAGAAAAACCAGCAGGTATCCTAGAAGGTCATCTAGAAGGCATTACATTTATTGATAGCCGTGGGGACGGTCGTTACCTGGTATCAAATGGTAAAGACCAGACTACAAAACTTTGGGACATCCGGAAAATGTCGTCCACTGTGAAGTTGTATGTGCTACTACTCTTTTTCTTTTTCTGTTTTAATTAGTCGAGATCATATTATTCACTGTGAAGCAATCTCATTATTGCTCTTCTAAAAGGATTTTAATTCATTCCACTATCCCTGTTATGAGAAAAGTTAATTTTAATATTTATTCATTTGACTTACTGACTTAAACAATATATAGTTTAATTTTCAAACTAAAAAATTTGCTCTTATTGGGAGTGATTTTGTCATAAGTTATATTCCTTCCATCTTTATGTCAACACTCTCATCCTTGACACTATCTTAGACATCATGACTACTATGGAGACACAAAAAAACTGTTTTTGACTCATGATGATCATGTCATTTGTTGGTGACTCAACTTAGAAGGAAGCTGTTGATGAAGCCAATGCTCAATCATATGGATAATGGAAATGTAATTCTTCCTCACTCATCGAAATGGTCACTATGAAGACATTATTTTCTTTGAAATTACATTCTCTGAAGTTCGAGACTTACTCTTGCTACAATTTCTTAGTCATTAGAAAAAATGCTAAATTGAAGATGTTGACCACTAGGATGGAGTTGAATTTTCCTTGGTAGGGGACAATGGTAGAAACAAGGAATTTAATTTAAGTTTTTTCCAGAAATTTTAAGACTGCATTTTGGCAGATACTTTTTTCGTCTTCTAGATATTAAGTAAATTTAGATAGTTTTGATTTATTAAGTGTTTTATTTAAAGATTAGGAAATTTATTCCATGTTTGACCAAATCAGTTAGGATAGGAATATTTTTTCTGTTGAATAATTTCTAATTTTGTGTTGGTTATATATATATATATATAATTATGATATCCTGCACACTTCTATACGAATGACCATGGGCGACATCCTACGTGGGCATCTGACGCGGCCAAAACCCAAATTTTTTAATCCCTCTCTTCCTTCACGCGAACTTTTTTTTCCCTGATTCTCAATCTTTCCCTAAAACTAAATCCCTCGCTGCCTCTTCACCTCTCTTCCGCTTCTCTCTTCCCTCCGGTTCCTTAAACACTAAAGGCCACATGGCATGCATTGTCGGCATCACTGCGTTGTGCAGTCATAGTAGTCCTCGACTCGTCTTGTCAATATAAACAATGTTTTCTAGCAATTTCACAAGCTTACACAATGATGAACTCTCTATATTAACTCACAAGAACTGATTAGTAACATGCAAAATGAGAGAAGAGAAAGGTTGTATCATTAGGTAAGAAATGTTGTGAACTCAGTTTCTGAGAAATTATATATATATTTAAGCTGATAAACTTCGCTTCTATAATCTACCAATATCTTAGAATAGTTAATTGTTTGAGATTTTCTTTGTAATTGCATCTCTCTTAACCATCAATATTTCTTTATCATAGCAATCTTTCCTTTCAATTGTTTCTTTTTTGTTTCTTAGATAGTAGGATCTAACTAATACATAGCGTATGTTTGATCACGTTTTCTTTCATCAATTTATTATTTTTTTTAATGTTTTTGTAGATCAATGTATTGTTTGATTTCGAAGGTCATTATTGGAATGCGTGGAATTGAAAATATTATTAAAGGTATAATTTTCATATGTGAAAATTAAATCGTTGGTTTGCTTGTTCACGGGTTTGGATATGCCTTTCCTGGCATGCATTGTCGGCATCGCTGCGTTGTGCATGCATTGTTGCGTTGACTCGTCTTGTCAATATAAACAATATTTTCTAGCAATTTAACAAAATTACACAATGATGAACTCTCTATTTTAACTCACTAGAACGCTGATCAGTAACATGCAAAATAAGAGGAGAAATTTTATATAATTATGTAAGAAATGCTGTGAACTTATATATATATATATTTAAGCTTACACATGGCGTATGTTTGATCACGTTTTCCTTCATCAATTTATTCTTCTCTTAAATATTTTTGTAGATTAATGTATTATTTGATTTCGAAGGTCATTATTAGAATGAGTCTTGGTGCTGGTTTTAAAAAACCACCACCACGTTGGTACTGATCTTACAAAATTAGCACTACGTTGGTTCTGGTCTTGCAAAATAAATATTAAAAATATAATTACAAACATTTAATTTATTAGTAAAATTTTAAAAAGGACAATTTTATACGGTGGTTTATTTTCGCAATTGGAATCAACCAATTAGGTCACGAAGCAATAACTTTATTAATTTTATTAGTAAAATTTAAAAAGACAATGCGAGAGTATTTTTATAAAAAGGATAAAATTTAGAGAAAAATAATAGTAAATATTAAATATGTTTTTGATTTTCTAAAGTATTTTTATTAAAAAAATATCAATTACTAATAAATATAAGCAATAAATAAATGACTGTATCCCTTAATTTATTCTTCAATTCAGAATGAATTTTTAAAGTTTGTATTTTTTGTGAGCCTGAAAATATTTGCATTCAGATACACAAAGAGAATCATAAAAGACTTAAACCAATCTACTTCGTAACTATTAAAAAATAAATTTGACTGGTCATATCAGTATTACTTGAAGTTTAAATGCAAATTTGACTAGCAACTTAAATAATTATGATATAATGATAATGATACAAGGATCAAACATACATGTATCAAGACTCATGATTTATAAATATCCGATATTTTTCAAAAATCAGCACCACTGTAGTGCTGGTTTTTAGAAATCAGCACCACGGTGGTGTTGTTTTTAAAAAATCATGAATCTTATAACTATTAAATCATAATATATTTCAATTTGCGAAATATGACTAGCAATAACTTGTTGCAAAATTGTAGAATTAATCGACACATACCCTTGTTGTAAAATTGGACAGTTGCACTTGTCGTGTGACACACCTCGAAGCCCGCATCCACGACATATGAGTCAAGGACTGCAATGACTTCACAGCGCAACAATGCCGATAAGATACGAGGAAAGGAATATCCAAACCCGTGAACTAGCAAAAACCACTTAAAAAAAAATAGTTTCTATTACTGCCATAATTTTCTCTTTTATTATCAAAATAAGTTCTACTTGATCCAAGTCTTATTGCAACAGAGAACAACCAAGATCAGAATCAATGTTGTGTGTTGTTTTTGCAAGACAAGTACCAACGTGGTGTTATTTTTTCAAGACTAACACCAATGTGGTGCTGATTTTGCAAGACCAACATCAACATGGTGCTATTTTTGCAAGACCAGCACCAATGAGGTGTTGTTTTTTCAAGACCAACACTATGTTGGTGTTGATTTTGCAAGACCAGCACCAACGTGGTGCTGTTCTTAGGGGATCAACACTAGGGTCATTGATTTCAGACCCGATCCATTAACTTCATATACCCGATCCATTAACTTCATATAACCCGACCATAATCCGACCTGTTAACTTCATATAACCAGCACCAACGTGGTGCTATTCTTGAAGCATCCGTCACTATTCTAGGTTTGACGATCTTCGTCTCGAGTGTCTTCTGACTCTCCTTCAACTTGTACGTTACTTTAGTTTTATTTCAATCCTAGGTTTTTCAATACTGGTTACGGTATTGGTGGATTAGGGTTTATGGTGATAGGAGTATAGGGTTTACTGTTCATTGCCTAATTCTGCGTATAAGAGTATAGGAAGTCTTGACATTAAAGCTTGGATTCTCCTGTTCTATATACAACATATTCACTGGTTATTTATGGTTTTACAGTTCGAGATGTCTTCAGATTTATCTAGTGAAGATGTTGCTCGAACCATTGGCTCATGAGAGGCTGCATGAATAGAATGAAATGGAAAAGCAGCGTTTCCCAATTCAAAAATTTTATTGCATCTGTGCTCTTAAGTATTGAACAAACAGAGTTGATCCGAAGTTCCCCCTTTGCTTGGGGTTTGGACATCCCTGAGAATTCATATATTAGAGGTCTTGTTCAAAATATGTTTGATAATTGGGATGCTGAGCAAAAAGCCTTCATTTTTTCATGGAAAAAAATTGAACTTCACAGGGACCGATGTGACGATCATTCTTGTCTTATCAGACAAAAGAGCACCCAGTACCAATGGAATCAGATGATGCCTCAAATCCACTGTATTTGCAGTATTTCAAGGATAAAGATTGTACATGCAAGGAGCTGAAAAAACTTATAAGGAGTTCAC
>JBBUKS010046138.1:0-10344 GCA_038050645.1 Hedychium gardnerianum | reverse complement strand
ACTTAGTATATGTAGTTTTACTTCCTTCGCATGGATCTTCTGTAAGAGGAACTAGATGTTTTCCGCTGCGCTTTAGCGTGTTTAGCGCCTTAGTTCCTAACATGATCATTATGCGAGGAGGAAGGAGTTGACTCTCCAATCAGTGTATGTTCGATCCCTTTGTTTATAGCAGTCACTTGGGGTTCTCCCAAGGTCCCTCCACTTCTCAACTCAACCATATTGCAATGCTCAACCGAATTTTGCTCGGGCTTTCTCAGAAATGTCCCTTGAGGTCTTGAAGAGGAGCTAGCTACTTGTGTAACTTGATTATCAAGCATTTTGAGTTGTTTCTCCACATTGTCCATTCTTCCTCCAAGTTGCTTGATATCCATTTTCATCTCCAATTGGGTAGCTTGAATATCCTCCAGAATTTTCTCTAATCTTGAGGATTGTGAGTTTTGTTGAAAATAAGATGATTGCCCCATTTGCTTTTGGTTATTGCGGTAAGAGAAGTTTGGGTGATTCCTTCATTCGGAGTTATAAGTTTCCGAATATTGATTATTGGATCTTAAGTTGAAGTTGCCAATAGCATCCATATGTTCAATTTGAGCCAATTGTGCATAAATTTCCCCTATTTGGAAAACTTCCTTTGTGTGCTCAGTGTCACCACAAACCTCACAACTTGTGCTCACCGCATTTACCAGATTCACGCTCATTGAGTCAAATCTTTTTGTTAGAGCACCCATCTTTGCAGAAATTAGGTCCAATGTATTCACGTCATACTTTCTAGGAATTCTAATTGGGTCCAATGTATTCACGTCATACTTTCTAAGAATTCTTCTCTTTAATTCTCATTCATGATGGTTTAATACCACACTTTCAATTATTTCTTCATCTTCATCAAGGCCCTTGTTCATTAGAGCTCTGCCAACTGCGAAATCCAAGGACACCTTCGTTTGATAATTGATTCCATTATATAAAGTGTGGATGAGTAGCCATTTCTCTAGTCCATGGTGTGAATACTGTCGAAGAAGTCCTTTGAATCTATTCTAAACTTCATAAAGGGATTCTCCATCTTTTTGCATAAAGTTTGTAATGAGATTCCTCATGTGTTGAGTCTTACTTAGAGGATAGAACTTCTCCAAAAATATTTGTTCACATTGGTCCCATGTTGTAATGTTGTTAGCCGACAAAGAATTTATCCATGCTTTTGCTCTATCCCTAAATGAAAAACCAAATAACAATAATCTGATGACTTCCATTGAAACTCCATTCATCCTCATGGTCCCGCAAATTTCATAAAAAGTTTTTAAGTGTTGATTTAGGTCTTCAGTAGGTTCTCCCCGATATTGGTTTTGTTGAATCATAGATATGACAGCGGGTTTAATCTCAAAATTATTGGCCTCAATGGAAGATCTGGTGATGCTAGACCTTAGGCCTCTAGTATATGGTGTTGCATAGTCTTTCAACGGTTTGTGTACCATGGTGGACTAAACTTATTCTTCGTCTAACTGTCTTTGCAGATTTCTTCTTCTTATGAATGATTTGTAAAACTTAAGATCAACAAGAAAAAGATCTACTATAATATTAGCCCTATGCATACAAAAAAATAAATCCAAGTCCTTCAAGTCAAAATTCAAAAATAGAATTATTTGCACAAAAGTAAATGCAGAATTGAAGAAAGCAAATTAAATTGCAAAGCTATTCACAAAATAAGAAAATACAAAAATTTATTAACAAATTGAAAAGCGTCTAGAATAACTAAATTGCTTATCAACTAATATTATTCTAAAATAGTCCACGACAATAGTGCTAAAAACTTGTTGTCTTACTGTAAGTGCATGGTAAAGTCGTCAAGTAATAAAAATTTATCGATCCACAGGGACTATTGATTAAGCACTAGTGAGTTCACGAAATAAGTTATCTAAACAATTGAAGTCATTATGAAGGCTTGCGAACAAGAGGTTGAGAGAGAGAGAGAGAAAGTGTGTGTGAGAGAGAGAGAGGTCCAGTGAGAATGGGTGGTCGCTAAGAAAGGAATTGGTTTGGGAAGGTAATTCTAGGATTTCAGTTTTATAATGATGCTAGTTGATGTACTATGGGTTGTTTAACTCCTTACCCTCCATGTTTACATACTTGTAGGAATCCTAACCAAATTACCGATATGAACTCATGCCACTAAGTAGAAGAGGTAACATAGAAAGTTCGGTTAAAGGTAACCCTTTGTCACTAAGTGAGAATGGGTGGTTGCTAAGAAAGGAATTGGTTTGGGAAGGTGATCCTAGGATTTTAGTTTCATCATGATGCTAGTTGATGTACTATGGGTTGTTCAACTCCTTACCCTCCATGTTTACATCCTTGTAGGGATCCTAACCAAATTACCGGTATGAACCCATGAATGTTACACCGGAGTGCTTACACCATTTCTTTCAATGCCACTAAGTAGAAGAGGTAACATAGAAAGTTCGATTAAAGGTAATCTTTTGTCACTAAGGGCTCCCCGGTCATACAGGCTAGATTATATAAGTCACTTGATAACATTGAATTGGTGAAAACTTATTAATCTCTAATTAGCTAATCCCTTATGGAGAATTGACTCTTATTTTAAGGTGATGACTCTAGAAAGTCTAGTTAAAGGTAATCCTCTGTCATTAAGAGCTCCCTAGGTATACAATCTAAAGTCTCTCCTCTACATGATGATCAATCTTTCACATCAATATGCATACACTTCACACACACATTCAATCAAACACAAACAAGGCATCACACATATGGAACAAGCCATAAACATGTCATTGAACAAGGAAATTGGCAAATCCATAATTTATACATCAACATCACATCAAAACTACTTCCTAAAATCTAGGAGATCTACTCCATGGCATGAAAATTACAATCCGAAGACAAGAAGAGATACATTCTTACAATCAAAACGAGAATGGAGAAGAAAGAATGCTTATCGAGTTGATGTCGTTGTCTTTTGATGAAATCCAAGCTCTGGAGGTGGACAGATTGTTAAACTCTGATCGAAAATGGACCTAGTAAGTTCCCTTGAAGGGGAACCTTTCCTCCCCTTGAAAAAGGGATCTTGAGCCATTTTTATAGGTCCCCACAAGCTGGGTTCAATGCCACATGGTCGTTCCTAGGAGGCACGACAGTGTCATGACCTTCCCCAAGTAAAAGACATGATCATACCCCTTGGGCACGACTTGTGATGTGCATAGATTATATATATTTTCAGCCACTTTATATTGCACATTTACTTATATTTCATTGACATGATATACATTATTGTACCCCATTTTATTATGTTATCATGCTTTTTACTCCATATTATTCGAAGATTTTTTTTTTATTGATAGGATGTGTTTCGGAGAAAAAATGGAGCTTAAAGTAAAAGCGGAGCAAAAAGCAAAGTGAAAAGCAAGGCAAGAAGCAACCAACCAGTGCCAAGGCATAGGCTGTGCCTCAGCCCTAGTAGAGCCAGAGCACTAGTCGTGCCTCCCAGGCACGACCGTGTGATTTTCTTGGGAAAACCTAGACACGGGTCGTGCCTAAAAAGCATGACAGTGTCTAGCCTGTCGTGCCTTCTCAACACTTGGCCATGGCTCCCAGGCACGATCGTGCCTCCACATCAGCCTACCTTAACTCCAGGCTATGTCTCCAAGGCACAACCGTGTGCCAGAAAAGCAGGGGTCGTGTCCCATGCCTATAATTTTTTTCCCTTTTCTCAAGGAAGGGGGTGTTCTTTCCTTCTAGGGAGAACACAAGGTTCAGCCATCACTTCAATTTCAGAGATCTCATTGACGATCCGAGGTGATTTGCTCCGTTCCATCCATCATCCGAGCTAGGAGAGTGCTCCCAAAGACCAATGCGACATCTGGCTAAGTATCTATTCCCTCTTCTCTCTATATTAGGGCTAGAATGTTTAATTTTCTGTCTTTATGCTTTCTCTCCTTGTTCATGGAGTAGATCATTCACATTCTAGGGTTAGGGAGTAACTATGATGTGATTGAAAATGTATGAACTATTGATATATTAATTTCCTATTTGTATGAGATGTTTACCTCTTATGTTATATATGTTGTGTCTTGTACATGTTTGACGAAATATGTATGTGAGTAATGCATATAGATTTAGGGGATTTGCTTTTATGTTAAGGTTGCTACTAGACTGGATAATCGGGAGATCCTTAGTGACAGAGGATTCTCATTAAACCGAACTATTATGCCCTTAGTGACAAAGGACATCGATATTTACCCACTTTCTAGAGTTACAAGACCTTGACATAGGAACTAACCCTAGCTATATAAGAGTAAGTATGGAGAATAAGGAGATGAACATGTTATATGGACATTATCTAGCATCATGGTGAAATCGAAAACCTAGAATCGCTTCCTAAACCAGCCTTCACAACTCTCTTCCCTCCCTTTTTGAACCTCAACCTCCAACACACTCTCTCTCTCCCTCACTTAAGTTTACAAGCTTTCACACAATTTGATTAGTCTAGCTATTTGCTTCACAAACTTACTAGTGTATTAATCCATAGTCTTTGTGGGATTGATATCTTTTGTATTACTAATGACGTAACTGTGCACTTGAGGGAGCGTACCAACCTAGCCATGGGAAAGTGGCAAAAGCAAGGCACGGATGGACTGTTATTGTTTTTGGAAATTCTTTGGACTCAACTTCAGATCACACGGTTAGGCCATAGATGATTATGGAATTCCTGTGAGGCACAGCATGAGAAGACACGACCGTGTCTGGAAGACACGACGGTGTCTGGGAGTCACAGCCATGTCGTGGGGCTTGCTAGAAAGTTATCCCTTGTCTCTTGGGAGATACGACCATGCTTGTGAGGCACGACTATGTCTTGGCCAATGAAGGCATGACCATGCTTGCTGGTTTTTCTCTCCAATGTTGCTCCAATTTGCATTTTGCTCCATTTTATCTCCAAATTTCATCCTGTCAATCAAAATAAAAGGAGAGAAGATCTCCGAACTAAAGGAGTAAAAGTGTGATAATATAATAAAATAGGGTGTGATAATGTAGATCATACTCAGTAAAATACAAGTAGATGTGCAACAAAAAATACCTAAAATATATATATAATCTACGTACATCACATTTAAAAAAAATATATATGTTTTCAAAATTATTTTTAAAATGTTATTTTATAATAAATTTATTTTTGAGTGCTTAAATTTGAACTTTTGTTAACCTAATCAACTTATAAGGATTTAAGTTAGACTTAAATTATCTAGTTAGAATTAATTTAGAAAAGTTAAACTTTTGACTTTTTGATCGCCCAAAACATTTCCGGGCGCACGAAACCTAAATCAATAAATGAAAAAATCGAGTGAACCAGGTAGGTGGAGAGTCAAGTTACTTACAATTATTGCCTTAGTCATTCAATTTAATTTATGATTACAATTATTCCCTTATTAATTTGAATTATTGATATAGTTGACTTTTACGTTTACTTTTGACTTGAAACTTACTTTTGACTTGAAACTTACTTTTGACTTGGATTTAACTTATAAGCTTACTATAGTTGGCTTTTAAACTTAGTGGATTTAAGCTTACTTGAGTTGATTCTAAGATTATTTTGTAGGATCGGAGAATACGCTAGGGGGGTGAATAATGCTCATCACTTTTTCACATTTTTCTGAAAACTCAGTATATGTAGCGTAAATAAATCAAAAAAACAATGCTAACACTATTTCTTTTTACTTGGTTCATAGCCCGGCGACTGCAAGTCTGATGTGTGTATTTCATATAGGTTTTTATCATAGTTTAGTACACATTTTATCCCATGAATTGAATGTTTATTCTATATTTTTACTTATTCATGCTTCATTTTGATGCATTTCTAGTTCGGAGAGCTGCACTTGTGTATTTTCTTTGATTGGGCACAAAAAAGAGTTAAAACGAGATTCAAAGATAATTTTCCAAGGGAAGAACAATTGTCATAGCCTGTGGCCAAACTGGTGGGGTCGTGTTGAGAATTTAAAGCTCACAATGCTCAACACAAGAGGGCATTGCCAGCTGGCACGACCTGTGCTCAATCTTCAGGCCTTATCGGCACCTGCCATAGACCGCCTGTGCCAGCCAGCATGGGTTGTGCCTAATCGTCAGGAGTTCATAGTGTTCAACACTGGGGGGCCCGTGCTAGTCGCCATGGGTCATGCCCGACTTTCCAGCAAATATAGAGAGCGACACAGGGGGCCTGTGATAGAGACTTGCAAAACTGTAGATCCCCGCCACAGGCGGGTCATGCCAGCTGGAAGAGCGCGTGCTGTCGCCCCACAACAGCCATAACGCCTGACACTAGGGGGGGTCGTGCCGGCAAGCACGACCCATTTCGGCTACGACCCATGTCTGGCACTTGAAGATCCCCTATAAAAGTCAAATCTTAGATATAAAGAGGGGATTTCTAATTGGGTGTCATCCAAGGGCCCCAAGAAGACTTTGGAGAGACAATTCAAGGAGATTTGGATGCTCAAAGCCCTGAATTTGGATCAGAGATCAACAAGAGACAAGCCACTATATCGAGACTAAGCTTTTATTTCTCGTTTTTGAATTTTCCTGATTGAAACTTGTATTCTTGAATGTTTTTTAGTTTTAACTCTGATTTCATGGAGTAGACTCTTGATTCTAGGATTGGGGAGTAGCCTTATTGATATGTAGACTCTACTTGTTTAATCTATAGTGTTTGAATTATCCTTTTCAATGATATGTGTGATTGTGGTCCGAATCTACTAATTTAACACAATCTTGATGTCAAAAGCACAAGATTCGTATTCCATGAGGATTTGGGGAAGGACCAAAAGTAGAACCCAATCCTCCGACCCGTAGAACGCTGATACATGGAGAGTCGTCTATGAAAATAGCTCAGTATGCCATGAGGAGTACTAGATTGTCTTAGATCCTAACCGATCAATTCCAATTCGTAGCCATATAGTAAGAGTATGCATTTCGGGGGTTGTGAGATCATGTGATAGGGATCTCCTTAGGAAAGCAACCCCTCAGCTCTATATCTTTAAAAGTAGAGGACAATTGAAATTTAAATGCCAGTGTAGTTCCAAAAGTTCACATTAGATACATAGGTTGGTATACCTACACAAATCACCATGGAGGATAGGAAATCAAACATAAATTCAGAGTTTACAATCATTTAGGTGAAACAAAAGTCCTAGAATCGCTTTTTCTACAAATTATCTCTCGGATCACTCTTCCTTTTTCTTCTTTCCTTACTTTAGCTCGATTATCACTCTTCCTTCACTTAATTCTCTATTTTCTGTCCTTGACCCTTTTGTTCTTGAACCAACCAAACCCACAATTAGTCTAGATAATTAGATTTGCTTAGTATACTAGTACTTGACTACTATTCCCTGTGGATTCAATCTCTTTTTTATTTAACGACTTTCCATGCACTTGCGGATTGCACCACATCAAGTTTTTGGCGTCATTGGCGGGGAATGGTTTTAGTTGATATTAGTGAATAGAAAATTGATTGGATTGGACTATTTTTATTTATTGTTTGCATTTGCATTTATTTTCACATTACTTAGCATTGTTTTCTTTCTTTTTCAAGAAATTCAATCAAGTGCATGCAAAAGTCTACAAGGTTAGGGGATTTATTGCCATTTGATTCAGAAATAGATCAAACATTTCGTCAAAGACTAACTGACCAAAGAACAATGGATCAAAATCAAACATCCCAGAATCTTGCTATAGTAAATAACAATTGTTTACTTAGAGATTACGCAGCCCCAAATTTGATTGGACTGAGATCTAGCATTGTAAGACCTTCAATTGAGGTAAACAATTTTGAACTAAAGCCGACCATGATATGTAAGGTGCAGCAGTGCCAATTTGGAAAACTCCCATGGATGATTCAAATTTACATTTGGCAAATTTGTTGGAAATTTATGCAACATACAAACAAAATGAGGTTCTTGCCAATTCTATAAGACTAATGTTATTCACATTCTCATTGAAAAAAGCCATGATTTGGTTTACATGACTTCCTCTGGAGATCATTGCAACTTGGGAGTAGTGCGAACTGAAGTTTCTAAACAAATTTTACCCACCTAACAAGATTGCTCATATGCGTCACCTTATAATAAATTTTATGCAAAAAGATGGGGAGTCACTATTTGAGGCATGGGATCACTATAAGAGCCTATTGCAGCAATGCCCACACCATGGGCTTCAAAGGTGGCTGATTCTTCAAACATTCTATAATGGGATTTCATATACCGCCAAGGTATCACTTTATTCGACGGTTGAGGGAGCTTTTATGAACAAAATGCTAGAGGAAGCCGAAGACATTATTGAAAGTGTAACCTTTAACCATCACCAATGGGATGCCGAGAGAAGTGTTCCCGTGTCAACTTAGAGGATGCACTCGGTAAACTCTGTGGACTTTATTGTTGCAAGATTAGATGCAATGAGCAAGCGACTTGATTCATTGAATTAAACCTAGTTAATGTTATTAACATATCTTGTGAAATTAGTGGAAATTCAGGCAATATTGGAGAAAATTTATCGTTTCTAACAACTATGCAAGGGGGTCAGGTAGAGCATATTGATGCATTTATTAACTTTAATTCGAGGCCAAATAACCTCTATTCTAGCACATACAATCCTAGATGAAAAAATCATCATAATTTTCTTATCGATCAAATCAAGAGTCATATCAGAATCAAGGGAGTTATTGTCAAAATTCTAAACCTCCACAACAACCACAAAAATCTAGCATAGAGAAAATGATGGAGCAATTCATAGCAACATAATCTGAAGCTAATGAAAAGTTTAGACAACAACACTCTAATCATGAGGTTATGATCAAAGAATTGAAGACTTCAGTCGATTCCCTAACTAGCCACACAAAGATGTTGGAAACTCAAGTGGCGAGTTCAATTGTAAGAATCCCGGGGAAATTTCTAGGACAACCAGAGACAAACCCAGTAGAACATATTAATGTCATCAATCTAAGAAGTGGGAAGGTGTTGCAAGGTTCAAACAAAAGCATGAAGAATGTAGAAGATGACCTTTATAAAGGAAATGGTACAACTAAAATGTCAATAGTGGTTGAGGAGGAATTAAGCAAATCAAAGGAACATAAAGAAGACATTTTGCTTCAATTTCTTGAGCGAGCTTATCAACCAGCTATTTCATTTCCTCAACGTTTACTAAAGACAAAGCAAGATGAGAAGTTTGGAAAATTTCTGGAAATGATGAAGAAAATATGTGTGGAGGTGTCATTACTTGAAGCTTTGCACTAAATGTCATAATTTGCAAAGTTTATGAAAGAAATCATCTCACATAAGAGGAAAGCTGAAATACAGACTATTGCACTCACTGAGGAGTGTAGTGTCATTATACAAAATGAGCTTCCTCCTAAGCTGAAGGATCCATGAAGTTTTTCCATTCCCTATTTTATTGGGGAAAATAAAATTAGCAAAGCTTTCTATGACCCTGGTGCTAGTGTAAGTTTAATGTCATTTTCCTTATGCAAAAAGCTAGGTCTAGGACCTAAAACTCACAACCATGACTTTGTAATTGGCCAAGCACACTTGTCGGTATCCTTTGGGAATCTTTGAGGATATCCCTATAAAAATTTGTGACATTATTGTACCAAATAATTTTGTTGTCTTAGAAATGGAAGAGGACCCCCAGATTCCTCTTATACTTGGAAGACCATTTTTAGCTACTGCAGGAGTAAAATAGATTTGAGAAATCACAAACTCTCATTTTCGATGGGAAAGAATAAGATGGAATTTGACCTTACAAGGTTATCCAATGATTTTCATGAAGATAACAATGGGGAGGAAAAGATTTTTGTTAAGGAAGGTCAAATTAAAAGACCTCCATACACTAAAGCAAACATTAACCATTTGATTCATGGCAAGTATATTATTCCCGCAAAATCCAAGGCAAGGGAAGAGCCTTGTCAACTTGGAATGCTCGGAGGAGGGGAGAGGAATCCCCTTAAAGAAAAGGCTCCGAGTTGAGTCAAGAAAAAGGGTCGAGCTAAAGACCTTAAACAAGCGCTTCTTGGGAGGCAAACCAAGTGTTTCCTAGATCATTTGAATTTTTTTACTTTCATTAAAATTTTGGTTTGGAAGAGTTTTTGATCAAGTAATTGTGTTTTGCAGGCCATTGGGCAAACACAAATCACCATAGGGGGGGGGGGGGCTGTGCCAGCCGGTACGGCCCATGCCCCATGTTGATGCCTTTCTAAGACCCAACACAGGGGGTTCGTGCTAGCCGGCATGACCCATGGCTGAAATTGACAAAAAAATCCAGAGTTTATAGAGCCTGACAGGGGGGGTCGTGCCATCTAGCATAACCCAT
>JBBUKS010046119.1:0-10344 GCA_038050645.1 Hedychium gardnerianum | reverse complement strand
TGTAGATCATGTCAATGAAATATAAGTAGATGTGCAATATAAAGTGTCTAAAAATATATATAATCTACGCACATCAGCCAACACCCAAACTCTTCCAATATAAGTATTGCTCACTTCATGCTATCTGCGAATATGAGAAGATAGATCACTAAACATATTAGCATGCTTTATCACAACAACATGAATATCTAGAACAAGCGTGCGAGTATCTTTCTTTGAGGAATAAACAAATAATGACATGATATATGAGACAACTAGAAAAATTTATTATGCAAAAAGAAATATTGACAAAAAATAATCGACAACCCATCATATATACATCCCCCAGACTTAAATCTTTCATTGTTCCAATGAAAACCAAATATATTATGGAGAATGTGGGAAAAAGAGGAAGTTAGGGAGGTTACCAAGTGACGTGGTGTATAAGTCATTCCACCGCCGAAGACACTCCTCCATTTGGTAGTCCTTATCTTTGAATCGTGCAAAGAGAAAATTAGGCAAGAAAAATTCAAGTAGAGGTTAGTTAAATTAAAAATTATGAAATAAAAGAAAAACAAAAACAAAAGCAAGAAAGAACTTGGGTTGCCTCCCAAGAAGCGTTTAGTTTTGGTCATTAGCTCGATCCCATTTTAGTTCCAATTGGGAGTGCAAGCTTTGAGGTAGTTGCACTCTCCTTATTAGGTTCTCTAATGAGGTAACCTCTAAATCTCGCTCATGGAGGAGTAAGAGATTTCAAAACTCTTTTACCAAGTGTTGTTAGTCTCTTAACAAATATGCTCATCATCAAAGGTTCGTTACGAGGTCGTCCATGTGATTCCTATGCAACATATTTCCTGCCACCAACATGCTCGAAAAAGAATTGATTAATAACTTTAGATATATCAAATGAAATTTTACCATTACATATCACCGAAGAGAGTAAATCATCGAACATGGATTTAGATGTGGGTAAGAAAGTCTCTAGCTCAGTTGCTGGTGCCACTAAAAGAGGAGATTCTTGAGACTTTACCTCCACTGCACAATTCCCTACACTTCCAACATCAACAAATTCAATTCCTGCAATGTCCATAGTTTCAAATGGTTGTGGGACCAAAAGAAGTGATTCTTGGGTCATTGCTTCCATAGTATAAGTTCCTACACTTCCATCGACAACATCATCATAAGTAGGACCAACTTTATTATCTTCACCCATCCTAGATTTCTCACAAGCTAAGAGTCGAGTTGACATTCTAGTGCATAATGAGACTATTTCAATACTCTTAGCATTCATTTTCTTGACATCCTTGTGCATCTTAACTTGTGAGGTTTGGATACTTTCCGCCATTTTCAATATTCTATCTAGCTGCGATGAAGATTGAATCTGATTGTGGCTAAAATTTTTTTGGGGGTTCTTCCAACCGAGGCTACTAGTGTGCACAAATGATGAGGCCATTACATCGAACTTCCTGTTGAGATTATCCAATTGTGTTTTTAAATTACATATCTTAGTGCAGTTGTTGATTGTATGACCTGTTTCTTCACAAACTTCACAATATTTTATTCTGGCCACTAAGTGTAGTTGGGGAAGACACCCCATTTTTCTTCATGTATTCTTTGTGAATGATCAAATAGTCTTGGGCAATTATCGTTCACATAATTTGTTGCACAACAAATTTCATAATAAATATTAGTAAAATTCATAGTAGTAATTTGATTGAACCTTTGAATTAAAGCATCCATCTTTCTGCTTAAGGAAAACATGCTCATCTGAAAGATAATAGTCAGAAAAGGATAGACATGTAGTAGTAAAAATCTAGCATCAAAAAGAAAAAGAAAGAAAAAGTTTTGATTAACTAAATTGCTAGTCAACTTATGTTAATAAAAAATAGTCCCGAACAACGACGCCAAAAACTTTTTAATTCAACCACAAGTGCATGATTAAGTCATCAAGTAATACAAATATTGATCATAGGGACTATTGATTAAGTACTAGTCAAGATCGCAAAGCATGTTTTCTAGACAATTGAAGGTTATGTGTGGTCACAAGAACAAGAGAGCAAGAGCTTGAGAGAGAGAGAGAGAGAGAAGGCCGAGAGCAGAGGTGGTCAATGGAAGGTAAGTAGTCAATGGGAGAAGTTGGAATTGGGGGAATGATTCTAGGATTTCAATTTCAATATGATGCTAGTTAATGTCCCTAGTACATGTTCACTTCCTTACCCTCCATGTTTACACTCTTGTAGGGATCCTAACCAAATTATCAATATGACCTTGCGAAGATCACACCGGAGTGTTTACAACATTTCCTTCTAATGCTATTAAGTAGAAGAGGTAACATAGAAAGTCCTATTACCCTCTGTCACTAAGGGCTCCCTGATCATACAGTCTAGATTACACAAGTCACTTCCTAACATTGAATTGGTGAAAATCCATTAAACTATAATTAGCTAATCCCTTGTGATGGATTGATTTCCATTTCGGGGTCATGACTCTAGAAAGTCTGGTTAAAAGACTAACCTCTATCACTAAGGGATCCCCAAGCATACAATCTCAAGTCTACCCTCTACGTGGTGACTGATCCTTCACATCCACATGCATACACTTCACACACACATTACATCAAACATAAGCAAGGCACAACACACATGGAACAAGTCATAAACTTGTCAATGAACAAGGAAATTGACAAATCATAGTTCATACATCAACATCACTCCATGAAGAAGGAAGAACAATCCAAAGAAACAAATAATAACATTCTTACAACACAAATTTAAGATAGGAGGAGAAGAAATGCTTATCAAGGAGATTGTCGATGTCTTCGGGATGCTTCCTTGCTTCAGAGGTGGACGGATCGTCGAGGCGGCTCTTGGAAGGTGGTACTAGGGTTTCCCACAAGGGGAGAGAACCCTCCCCCCAAGGAGAGGGGCTAAGCCACAAACCCAAGAAAAGTCCAAAGAAGGGTTTCTTAATCCTTTTTATAGGTCCCATGGCCAAGTCACCTAGCCACACAACCATGCTCAAATGCATGGTTAGGCTGTGGAGTGTGCCAGAAAATAGGGTACGATCGTACCCTAGGACATAGCCAGGATGAAAGAGGCACCAGAAAAGATGACACGACTATGCCAATTGGCATGGCCTCACTGTTGGATTGAGTTGGAAACTTGCTGGAGTCCTCCTCAAGAGACAACCATTCTTGTGAGGCACAACCTATTTGGCTAGATCTGGCATGGTCGTGCCTTTGGCACGACTTGTCTATTGACTTGATTTGGAAATCTGCTGGAGGGATTCTGAGCAGGCACGGTCATGCCTCTTGGCATGACTTGTCTATTGAGATGATCTAGAAAACTTGCCCAAAATGCTAGTGAAACATGGCTGTGTCTGGGAGGCACGACCTACTTGGCTTGGACTGACATGGCCGTGCCTGTAGGCACAGCCATGCTTGTTGCTTGGCTTGGTGACGCACGACTGTGCCTACTAAATTTACTCCAAAGCTTGCTCTAATGTCCCATTCACTCCATTTAAACTCCAAAATACGTCCTGTCAAAGAAAGTCTGAAAAGAGCAGATATCCAAACCAAAGGAGTAAAAGCATAACAATATAATGAAATATGGTGCGATAATGTAGATTATACTAACTTGGTCTCAAAGGGATGACTTGTTAGTTTTCACTCACGATAACTATTTTTATATCATTTATTCTCCTTATTTTTTTTATTTGCTTTTTTTCATGTGCATATTTTCTTTTTTAACTCAATCTTTTTCTCTTTTTCTAGGATACATATTTTTTCCAATGAGTTCACATGATCTGAAGTTATCCAGTAACAAAATGTAGTTGAGAAGTCATAGATGAAAACAAGAATACTAGGCCAGTTCTATGAATCATAATTATTTTTTGGAAGTATCTAACATCAAAATTAAGCATAGTATGAAGAGATTCTTAAACTAGACCAACACTCAAACTCTTCCAATAAAAGTATTGCTCACTTTGTTCTATCTACGAATAGGAGAAGATAAATCAATAAACATACTAACATATTTTATCACAACAACATGAATATCTAGAACAAGCATGCGAGTATCTTGCTTTGCAGAACAAATAAATAATGATATGATATATGATGCAACTAGAAAAATTTATTATTCAAAAAGAAATATTGACAAAAAATAACCAATAACTCAACATATTTACATCCCCCAGACTTAAATCTTTCATTGTCTTAATGAAAACCAAATATATTACGAAGGATGTGGGAAAAAGAGAAAGTTAGGGAGGTTACCAAGTGATGTGGTGCATAAGTCATTCCACCGCTGAAGACATTCCTCCATTTGCTAGTCTCACTCCTTATCTTTGAATCGTGCAAAGAGAAGATTAGGCAAGAAAAATTCAAGTAGGGGTTAGTTAAATTAAAAATTATGAAATAAAAGAAAAACAAAAACAAAAGCAAGAAAGAACTTGGGTTGCCTTCCAAGAAGCGTTTATTTTTAGTTATTAGCTCGACCCCATTTTAGTTCCAATTGAGAGTGCATGCTTTGAGGTAGTTGCACTCTCCTTATTAGGTTCTCCAATGAGGTAACCTCTAAATCTCACTCATGGAGGAGTAAGATATTTCAAAACCCTTTTACCAAGTGTTAGTTTCTCAACAAATATGCTCATCATCAAAGGTTCGTTACGAGGTCATCCATGTGATTCCTATGCAACATATTTCCTGCCACTAATATGCTCGAAAATGAATTGGTTAATAGATTTTGATATATCAAATGAAATTTTACCATTACATATCACCGAAGAGAGTAAATCATCAAATATGGATTCAGATGTGGGTAAGAAAAGCTCTAGCTCAGTTGTTGGTGCTATTAAAAGAGGTGATTCTTGAGATTTTGCCTCCACTGCACAATTCCCTACACTTCCAACATCAACAAATTCAATTCCTGCAATGCCCATAGTTTCAAATGATTGTGGGACCAAAGGAAGTGATTCTTGGGTCATTGCTTCCATGGTACAAGTCCCTATACTTCCATCGACAACATCATCATCAGCAGGACCAACTTCATTATCTTCACCCATCATAGATTCCTCACAAGCTAAGAGTTGAGTTGACATTCTAGTGCATAACGAGACTATTTCAATGCTCTTAGCATTCATTTTCTTGATATCCTTGTGCATCTGAACTTGTGAGGTTTGGATACGTTCCGCCATTTTCAATATTCTATCTAGCTGGGATGAAGATTGAATTTGATTGTGGCTAAACAAATTTTGGGGGTTCTTACAATCGAGGCTACTAGTGTGCGCAAATGATGAGGCCATTATATCGAACTTCCTGTTGAGATTATCCAATTGTGTTTTCAAATTGCGTATCCTAATGCAGTTATCGATTGTATGACTTGTTTCTTCACAAGCTTCACAATAATTTTGTTCCGGCCACTAAGTGTAGTTGGGGAAGACACCTGTTGTTGTCACCGCAAGTGTATGGTAATGTCGTCAAGTAATGAAAAGATATCGATCCCACAGGGATTATGAACTAAGGCGCTAGTGATTTGGTGAAGGAAGTTAGCTAGACTAATCGAATTGTGATCTTGTGAACTTAATAGAGAAAGGCGTGAGAGAGTGCTTAAGAGAAAGAGAGAGGGAGTTGTGAGGTTTAGGTCAAGTGATGTGTGAGGATTGGTTGGGGGGTGATTCTAGGCTTTCAATTTCACTATGATGTTAGGTAATGTTCCTATAACATAATCATCTCCTAATTCTCAACATTACTCCTATGAATTAGGGTAAATTTCTATGTCAAAGTCTTTTAACTCTAGAAAGTGAAATACGTATTGATGCCCTTTATCACTAAGGGCACAAGGGTTTGGTTGAATGAGAATTTTGTCACTAAGGATCTCCTGATTATTCAGTCTAGTAGCAGCCCTAACATAGAAATAAAATCCTAGATCTACATGTATCATTCACATACATATTTCGTCAAACATGCACAATGCACAACACATATAACATAAGAGATAACATCTCATAAAAATAAGAAATTGGCATATCCACAGTTCATACATCATCAATCACATCATAGTGACTCCCTAACCCTAGAATACAAGAGATCTACTCCATAGAAAGGGAAAGAAAACTCAAAGACAAGAAGATAAATATTCAAGCCCTAATCTAGAAGAAAGATGAAAAGAATGCTTAGCTAGTAGTTGTCTTGGTCTTTGGGAGTCCTTTCCTTCCTTTAATGATGATGGATTAGAGAAATTTGCCTCGAATCATCAGAAAAATCTCTAGAAGATGAAGTGTGAAGGACCTAGGGTTCTCCCAAGAAGGGAAGAACCACCTCCTTCACAAAGGGGCAAAACCCCTCTTTTATACCTATGAGGCACAACCTAGGTCACTCCTGGCACACGATCGTGTCTCTGAAACATGACCATGTCTTGAGGTACTGATGGGTGGAGGCACGACCATGTCTGGGAGACATGACCACGATTTGAGGAAGAACTACCAATGAGACACGGCCGTGTCCTAGACACTGCCGTGCCTTGAGTCTGCCCAGACTAGTGACACGATCGTGTCTTGGAGACAAAGCCATGCCTAAGCCTCCTTTATAGGTGTCACATGACTATGTTTGGGAGACACGACTGTGCCTTCATCTTGTACTGCTCTTGAGGCACGCCCTGAATGAGGCACGCCCAGACTAGGGTTTTTCCTGGCTTATTTGCTTCCTGCTTTGCTTTCTACTCTATTTTTTCTTCTTTGCTCTCCGTGAAAGTTTCATTTCGCTCTAAAACGCATCCTGTAGATGAAAATACAAGAAGAGAAGATCTCCAAATAATATGAAGTAAAAAGTATGATAACAGAATAAAATGAGGTGGGATAGTGTAGATCATGTCAATGAAATATAAGAAGATATGCGTTAAACAATGTATAAAATGATATATAATCTACGTACATCACACCCCCAGACTTAAACCTTTGATTGTCCTCAAGTAAAAATCTGCAATCTAGATTCATGTGGCAATGAGGTGCATCATAATCTCTAGTGATTCACATTAATCCTTTCCCATATTTTTATTGGTAAGCATGATACAAAGATTTGTTTGACAATGTCCTAAATAATAGTTCTTCATGCTCGGTGCAATAAGTGGCCTAACATTTTCAAGTATCAACTCCCAAGCCTAGTCAAGTCATCATCTAACTCTGTTTCTTATGCTCCCGGCGATAGGTACTTACCTATAACATGCATGATTCATCTTTCTCAATTACACAAGGTCTCAAAGGATAGCTCAGATCAAGAGAAACATAACAATTATTTTTCCAGTAACCTAACTCGGTCTCAAAGTGGTAACTTGTTAGTTTCCACTCACGACAACTATTTTTTAACCCTTATTCATATTTTTTTTTCTTTTTTAGATTTGCTTGTATGTAGCAACACGTAACACTAAAATAAGTAGAGGGTTTTTGATTTTTCTAAATGAGCTGACATGATCTAAATTTCTCTAGTAAGCAAAATGTAATTGAGAAATCACCTTAAAAACACAAGTACTAGTCTAGTTCTATGAATCATGACTATTTTTAGATCTATCAACTATCTATATCAAGTATAATGTGAAAGAGATTCTAAGACTAGGTCAATTCTCATACTCATACAATTACATATATGCTCACTTCATGCTACTATAGATAGAAAAAAATAGTTCACTAAACATACTAGCACATGCATCACAATACATGAAAATCTAGATAAGAGCGTGCTAGCATTTTTGTAAAAAGAACAAGTCATGCTAAACTTTAATAATGATGCAATTGACATGCCACAAAACTAAAATAAAAAAACTAAAGCGAATGCAGAAAATAAAAGTAAGCTAACTCAAGCAAATGCAAAAAATAAAATAAATCTATGTCCTTATGTACAACTCTACTCTCCACTAAACTTAGATATTTCATTGTCCCATTGAAATCAAGAATATGGTGGTGGGGGCCATATTGATATGAAAAATGGGGAATCCTAGGGGATAGAGGGAGTGATAGTCTATAAGGGAATGAAGGCTCTCTTGGTAAGTCTATGTGCTCGTGATATTCATAAAGTGTGATAACCTGCCGTCTCGTGATATCCATAGAACGACTAAAGTCTTCCATTCTCCTTTGCTCATTGTAATAATTTGATACAAAGTCTGAGACTTGCTTGTGGATACTCCACGTTCTCCCAAAATGGTCTTGTACTTCTTGAAATAGGTCTTCGATCAAAGCATAATGTCTCTCCAGCATATGTTGTGTGGCATTGTGCTCCTCATGAAGAGTATCTATAGAAGTACAAAAGTCAAAAAAGTCAAATCTAGAGAGACCCGTATCACCATAAGTGAATGAGTATCTAGTGGGTTCAGTATCAGGTTCAACTCCATGAGAAAAGGATGCAGGGGGATCCTCAGAGATGGATGCAATGTGAATAGGGGGGTCACAGATGATCCATTTAGCGGGATTTCTAATTGAAGTGCGTTTGGGAATAGGAAGAGGGAGAGGAAACCCATCTTTCTTGAGGAAACTATATCCATTATTTTCCTAATGAATTATTCTCATTGCCAGACAAGTGTCCAAGTCAATCTTGGTGTTGCCATGTAAAGCATCTAACTCATATAACACACAACCCAAATTGACGGCGATGTGTGTGATAAACCCCCCAAATACAATAGTCCCTGTAGACGATCTAGATGCCTTTGATAAGGTTTGGAGAAAATAATAGCCTAAATCAAAGTAGACTTCATTTAACAACATCACCCAAAAATAATAAAGTTCAACCTTCTTATTACACTGCCACTCTCATCCCGACCATAGATGGTCTTACTCATAACACGGTGTAGATAACGAAGAGCGGGGTTTCGTAGTCAAGAAACCATAGAGCGTGATGGGTCATAGGCTTCATCAGTTAAAGCGATCTCCATCCAAAATTCATCGCTCTTAAATGAACAATCAAATTCACGACTACATTCATTGGGAAAACCAAAGCAATTATTGAATTCAATTAGAGACCACTCAAAATTTTGATTTAGAAAGCAAAAAGAAAATTTTCCTTGGTCATTAGAGAGGTGGGTCTCTATTGAACTGAGGAATTCTAGGATTAATCTAGGGTAGATTGGATAGTTCAAATTCATAAAGGTAGTCTAACCTATGTTGTCGTTCATCCATTCAACATCTTCCCTAATCCCTAAAACTTCCAAGGTATAATTGTCAAGGTAACGAGTGCAAATTAATTTACGGCTAACAAGAGTTTCATATCTAGATTTTTTCTCTTCATTATGAAAAATTATGTCGTACACATTGTCGTTACCTTCGTCGCATGCTTGCCTATTTCCTTTGCCCTTGTCTGTCACTTTCCCTTTCCCTTTCCCTTTTTTTATTTCCTTTCCTTTTACTTGTTCGTCGCTTTCCCTTTGCCTTTTTCTATTTCATTTCCTTTGCCCTTGCCGAAATCATCATCTTTTCCGGATCCACCACTCTTTCATAATTTCTTCAATATTCCAGACATGGTTTAAATTCAAGATGAGGAGGAGAGTTCTAAGCTGTGGTGAGTAGGAAGAAAGAAGAGGAGAGAAGTCTAGATCTCGAATCTTGAAGAGAAGAAGAAGAAGAGAGATCTAGATCTCGGGTCTTGAAGTGAAGAAGAAGAGGGGAGATCTTGCACTTGGGCATGGGATGAGGTTTAGATCTATTTCTTGGATGAGTAAATCTAGCCAAGGGGAAGAGAATAGGAGGTCTTTGAAGAGGGAGATGGCTTGGATCTTGTTTGGATAGGAGAGCTTGTAAGGTGGAGGAGAGGGAGGAAGAAGAAGAAGTGGGGGAGAAAGGGGGGCACGACGGTGTGGATTAGGGCTCAAGGACGTGTCTTGGGGGGCTTAAATGCCATAGGGTCACCACACGGCCGTGTGGAAAAAACATGATTGGGGCTTGAGGGATCACTGATCCCTCAACACGACCATGTGGGAAAAGCACGATCGTGGTTCAAGGTTTTTTTTTTGAAATGGAAGAGAGGGGGCACGATCGTGTGTGAAAAACATGACCATGTCTTGAGAAGTTGCTGATGGATGGACACGGTCGTGCCTTTAGGCAAGGCCTGGGATTAAGGAGCTCCTATTCAAGGGGCATGACTGTGCCTCAGGGCATGTCCTGGACTTGATTCCTTCCTGGTGGGGGAGAACGTCCGTGTGTTAGTAGAAACTCTAGAGCCAATTATGTGATGATTGACTAAGGACCTTTTGTATCATATTCTATTATTAATAAAGGCCTAGTTTTTGGTTATTATACTTACTTTGTCTTAGTGCCAAATAACTAAGTATAATAATGTCCTTGGGTAGCTAGTTCTAATCTATATCATATCGATTGTTTGAATCG
>JBBUKS010046099.1:0-10345 GCA_038050645.1 Hedychium gardnerianum | reverse complement strand
AAATAAAATAAAATAAACAAATAAGTTTGAATTATCAAGCTCAATAACCAATCAAACAAGCAAAAATTTCAAACAATGAAATAAGCTTAAATTGAGAGCTCGATAACATTTAAACGAACAAAACTCAAGCCAAGCTTGAAATGAGCTCGATAACATTTAAACGAACCAAGCTCAAGCTCATAAAAAATAAATCAAGTCATGCTTGAACAATCATTTCAAAAGCTTGGTTCATTTTAGTTTCGGCTCGGCTTGGCTCGGTTACCTTATTAAACAAGCTTGAACACCCCAAAGCTTGGCTCGGCTTGGCTTGTTTATAGCCCTAGTGAAGTATTACTCAATTGTATTGGCCAGGAGTTATCCATTAATATTGAGTTCCCTATTAAAATTGCTTTTCTTTGGCACACTTTGTTATGAAATCTTTTCTCTAGTATAAGTTGGTTCCAGGGGAGTGCTAACTGAGTAATAGTAACAGTATATTTACAGTTTCTAGCACACCGATGACACTTCAAGTTCAACCTAGCCCCTCCACTAATCATTAATCATTCTTTGATTGCCATTTTATGGGAAACTTTAACTGCTAATATGTAATGGCATATGTTTGGCACTTATTGCAAAAAGGGGGTTTGTCTCATAATGAGGGTAGTGTATGATAGTATAAGTTCTTTATAAATTCAGGAACAATTAGATGTAGATTATAAATAAGAGAAAATAAGTTGAAATGGTATACATATGTTCAAAGATAACCAATGGATTCTATTGTTAGATGAGTTGAAGCTTTTAGAGTGGAATATCTAAGGGAGTAAGAAGCTAAAAAAGATGATTTAATTGATTTGAATATTAGTAGAATAGTGCCCATAGTTTGAAATCTTGTACCGTATTAGGCGTAATGGTTGAAATGTCTCGTGTTGTTGTATTAATCGTGTTGATGAGTATCATTTTATGTTAGCACTCAACATCCCTTAGCATGGATAAGGGATGTTAAAATTGAGATAATGTTATTTTTGTTTTTTATAATATCTCCATATAAGATAATGTCCAAATTGTAACATTCTAGATAGAAAACAAATATTAAAGTTAACTATATACTCATCTTATCTTTTTCTTATCTCTTATCTCCTTTCGCCTCCAACTTGTTGCTAGCACTATACATCGAAATATCGACACGATACCAAAATAGTGTTGTTCCAGTCTTTGACTGAAACGCTAGTATGGCTCGAGATTTCCCCTGATGGTGTCTCAATAGAGATGAGTGATAAAATTAATGTGTCCAACACCAAATACTTGGGGCAAACATGGATTGATGATAATGTATGAGTTCTTTCTAAATTGGGATAATATTGGGAATGGATATTGAACCTAAGCCTGAATGTTGTTTACAGCTTATTAACAGTGATCAATCAGGAGGCCTTAATCCCTTCAACCTGCTTTAGAATCATCTCTCTCCCACAACATCTTCTATAGGAAGTTGCTGGGTTTTCCATGTTTGCGTAAAGGTTGTGCAAAACAATTTAAGTCGGATTTTAAACTCAATTTTGACTGATTTAATTCTTTTGATTTTTGGTAGATTGATGTTTTTTATGCTTTTAGAAACTAATACAACAACAACCAAATTTTATCCCACAAGGTGGGGTCGGCTAAATGGATCCTTTTACGTCACTGGGCTCGATCCCCTACTATATCATCATTTATACTTAAATAAATTTTATCTTGTTTTATTATTGCTAACCAAGTCTTTTTTGGTCTTCCTCGTTTGTGCATATTTATCATAGTTCACATCGCCTAACTGGAGCATTTATTGGCCATCTAAATACATGTTTGTACCATCTTAAACGTGTCTCTCGGAGTTTTCCCTCGATAGATGCAACTCCAACTTTCTCTCTAATGCTCTCATTTATTATTCTGTCCATCCTCGTATGTCCACACATCCATCTTAACATTCTCATTTCTGCAACTCTCATCTTTTGTTCATGTGCTCGAGTCATAGCCTAACATTCAGCGTCACATAACATAGCATGCCTAACTGTCGTTTTGTAAAATTTTCCTTTGAGTTTTAGAGGTACTTTACAATCACATAAAATACCTGACGCTCTCCTCCATTTCAACCATCGTACTTGTATTCTATATAAGACATCCCTCTTAATTCCTCCATCGTTTTGCAAAAATTATCTTAAATACTTAAAGGTTTCAGTTCCAGACATTTCGTTATATTTTATTTTAACAATTGTCTCATTACATCTAATATTGGTAAACTTAAATTTCATATATTCTGTCTTTACTCTACTAAGACTAAAACCTTTCATTTCTAGTGTTTCCCGCTAAGATTTTAGTTTAGCATTTACTCCTTCACATATCTTATCTACCAAAATAATATCATCTGCAAACAATATACACCACGGTCTTGCCTTGAATGTGTCCAGAGTTCGTCCATGATTAGTGTAAAAAGATAAGGACTTTGAGTTGATCTTTGATGTAACCTTATCTTTATTGGAAATACTTCAGTTAATCCACCCGAAGTCTTCACTTTGGTCGTTACATCCTCGTACATATCTTTAAATTAATTCAATATATGTTACGCTAACACCTCTCTTTTCTATAATTCTCCATATGATTTTTCTTGGGACTCTATTATAAGTTTTTTCTAAGTCAATGAATACTATGCGTAGATCTTATTTTTGCTCCCAATATTTTTCAATTAGTTTCCTTAATGTATAGCTTCTATTGTTGACCTTCCCGTCATTAATCCAAATTAATTTTCGGTCACTGTGGTCTCTTTAATTTTTTTTTCTATTACTCTTTTCCAAAATGTAATAGTATGACTCATTAGTTTAATACTCCTATAGTTTGCACAATTTTATACATCTCCCTTGTTCTTATATAAGGGAACCAGAGTACTTATCCTTCAATCAGACATTTTTTTCGTTTTTAATATCATGTTAAATAATTTTGTAAGTCATTTAATACATTGTTTCCCTAGACACTTCCATACCTCCATCAGAATATCATCTAGTTCAACATCTTTTTCATTGTGCATTCCATTTAAAGCTTGTCCACTTCTGAAGTTTAAATTTTATGATAAAAATTTAAATTTCTATACTCCTTTTACTAGTATCCTATTATATTCATTTTTAATACATTTTATTTGGGTAAGATCTCTTGTCTTCCTTTCTCTCACTTTAGCTATTCTATAAATGTATCTTTTCCCTTCTTTTGAATCCAATTTTCAATATAACCATTCAAACTTCATTCACTACTTTCTTAGTTATTTCTTGGCTATTGTATATTTTGCTTAAGTTTTCCTCGTTTTTACAAATATATAATTCTTTGTAAGCTGTTCGTTTTCCCTTCACTTTCTCCTATACTTTCTCATTCCATCACCAAGATTCCTTACTTGGTAGTGCTTGCCCCTTTCATTGACCGAGTACACTCTTAGCTACTATTTTCAACTTTGATACCATGTTATCTCATGTCGTATTAGAGTCACCATATATTTCACCTAATACTTGTACTCCTACATTCTCCTTAAATATGTTTTGCTTCCCATCCTTTAATTTTCACCATTTAATTCTAAGAGTCGTGTATATTTTCCTTCTATTGATACTATGCTGGAGGCGTATATCCAACACTACTAACCTATGTTGGGTAGTTAAGTTTTATCTCTGCCTTGCAATCTTTACAAATCTTTCTGTCCCTCTTCCCAACCATAAGAAAGTCAATTTGCGATTTATTATTTTCAATTTTGAACGTGACCAAGTGTTCTTCCCTTTTTTTTAAAAAAACGTATTGTCATATGCTATCGTAAAATTCAATATAATTTTTCCTTCTTCATTTCTCATTCCAAACCATAACTCCATGCACCCTCTCATATCCCTCATTTTCACTCTAACATGTCTATTTAGATCGCCTCCTATTAAAATCATTTCATTTGGCGGAATATTTTTTAATATTTGTCGTCCCAAAACCTTGATTTTGTAGCTTCATTTAATCTTATTTGAGATGCATATATGCTAATTACATTCATAGTTTCTTTCGTCATTACTATCTTGAGAGCTATAATTGTATCTCCTTTCTAATTTCATCCTTTAACAACTTCATCCTTTAACGAACTATTTACAACAATACTCATTCTATTTCTTGTTTCTCTTTTCTGTGTACCATAACTTAAAACCCGAGTTCTCTATCCTTTTTACCTTCCCGCTTACCCATTTTGTCTCTTGTACACACAAAATACTAATTTTTCTCCTAATCATCGCATCTACTACCTCTATTGCTTTATCGGTGAGAGTTCTTAAGTTCCATGTTCCTAATCTTAGAATATTAGTTTTTCTATAATATTTGTTTTTATCCAACCTATAGTGTGAGAACTTTTGCCTATTTAACACTACACCCAAGTTTTCATGGAGATGTAGCGATTCTTGCCAATACATTATAATCAGACCCTATAACGCGAACTCTTGCATATTTAGTATTATACTCAAATTCTAGAGATGTAGCGGTCCTTGCCGAGACGTTACAATCGGACCCTGCAACGCGTTACTTCTGGGGAACAACCTAGCATTAGCACAATACTTTAATGGATCCATTCATTGAATATTTGTCTTAATTTAACGCTGACTGACAACCTAACATAACCTTCCTTCTTTATCCAGGCTTGAGACCAGCCATGATAAGGGTTATGCTTTTAGAAACTAATGCATTATATATTTGCTTATTGTAGGTCTTAACTTTTCCATTTGGTAGAATTTCTAGTTTATAATTTCACTTCAATGCACCTTAACATATGTAGTTTTTTCTAAGTTATCTTTCTGTATATTTTTTTTAGCATATATAGTTCTCTCTAAAGTTATCTTTCTGTATATTTTTGCTCGTTAGGATGAGCTCTATTAACTGTCTTCTTGCAATGCTATCTCTAATATAATGCTCAGCATACTATGCCGAAGTTGCTGGTCTTTACTATGCCGTATACAACACTAGCACGGGATTTGAGGTAATTTATTCAGCATTTGTTCTTAGTTACCCATATTGTTTTATCATATTTTCTCTTATTTGCCACTTATTGAAGATATATTTATCGTGCTCAGATAGTGATGCGGGAACGGAAGAGTAATTTGTCTTAGTCTTTTTATATTATTTTGTCGAGTTAGGTTTTTTAGAGTATTTTAGTCTTTTGCATATTTAGGGTTTGAGTCTATTTAAACACCTGTTTAATTGTTTGGAGGAAGTTTTTGATTAATAAGAATTTGCGACTGCGCCGTTTTTTCCCAAACGTCTAGTTTGGTTGTCTATCTCTTGATATTCCGCGGAATCAATAGAGTTTAGAAAATCGCTTCTGGTATTCGTGCGCGAATCAACGAAATCGATAGTTATCTGTTGCGTCAATCGGTATTAGAGCCGAGTTGATCTTGTGGAATCATGCCATCGAGAAGACAGCAACGCGTCGACAACGCTTTTGATTGTGATCTAAAGCAACGAAGTCGGGAGATGGTTGACAGACGGTTTCTCGATCGGCTAACAGAAAGGATGATAGCGATGTTGGAAAACTTGAATAGAGGAAGTCCTGTCCAATACAATAACAATCGCCCAATAAGCGCGAAGGACGAAGAGGATGTTTTTGAAGAGGAGAAAAGAGTTTTTATTTATAAGGAAGACATGGACGACAAAATCAAAATAGTTAGTGATCACGATGATTAGGTGGATGAAGTTGGTGACAGCATGTTGCAGGTTTCGAGCACTGATAATTCCCCCGACAAAGGCGCCATCGGCGGAAAAGTTGAAGAGAAAGAACCTTTATCCTTGGGTTCTGTTCAAGACAAGGAGAAAGAAGTTGAAATACTGACTGCTGAGGATGGTGGTGGGGGAGAAGCTTTGCATCGTATCTACGAGCGATTGGAAGCTCTTGATGCATCGACTGTCGAGAAGCGTGCTGCTGAGATTATGTTTATTAAGGAGCCTTTCGACGAGGGTTTTGCGTCTATGCAAACCCTAGGCTTAGCGAAGGCGAAGAGGAACAGCGACATGGAAGCAGGAGAACAAAAGCTGCAAGCCGCTGGAGGCCTCTTCGCCTCGTGTTCTTTCGATGACCTTGGCTTCCATCCTATGCTGTGCCAACACCTCCAGGATAAAATGGGGTTTTAGGTTCCTACGCAGATTCAGGCGTAGGCGATTCTAGTCGTAATCTCTCTGGTCGACATTCACTTGTTAATGCCGCCACTGGAAATGGCAAGACAATCGTGTACCTCACGCTGATTGTCCTTCTTCTTCAGATGTATGACCCTCGAATTCTGCATTCTGACGGAACATATGCATTGGTGCTTGTACCAACGAGAGAGCTTTGTATGCAGGTTTATGAAATTCTGCAGAAATTGCTGCATTGTTTTCATTGGATAGTTCCACGTTATATCATGGGCAGGGAGAACAGGGCAAAACAGAAGTCTAGGTTGTGCAAAGGAATATCCATTCTAATTGCAAACCCTTGAGCGTAATTACCTAAAGAATGAACAGGACAATCACCATAAGTCCTCCGATGCTCCAGCTACCTCTAGTAAAGAACAAGAACATTCTTAGAGCCAATACATAAGAGAACCCCAAGAAATATTTACTAGGAGCATAATGGTTAGAAACATGATGCTTTCAATTGACTCCGATTTATCAACAGAAATGCAGATTAATGTTAGAGGATCTTCCTCTAGGATACCTCCTGATGTCACTATTCTAAACTCGAGGACAAGTTTTCTCCACCCTGAGAAGAATGATGTGGGAACGCAAGAGTAATTTTAGTTTTTATTATTATTTTATTGAGTTAGGTTTTTTAGGGTATTTTAGTCTTTTGCATATTTAGGGTTTGAGTCTATTTAAACACTCATTTAATTGTTTGGAGGAAGTTTTGATTAAAAAAGAATTTGGGGCTGCACCGTTTCTTCCCAAATGTCAGTTTGGTTGTCTATCTCTCCTGGCATTCTGCGGAATCAGTAGGGTTTAGAAGATTGTTTCCGGTATTCGTGCGTGAATCAACGAAATCGATAGTTATTCGTTGCGTCAGATAGTAGTACTTTTTATCTTAGCATTCTTATGAATGTGATATTAACTTTTTGTATGTATTTCCTTATTGCCCAACACTTGTTAATAAACTACGCTCACACCATAGTCATAAAATTCCCTTATGTTGTTTGGTACTCAATGATCACACAAGTTTCTAGAAGTTCTTGTCCATTTGAAACAATCACTTTATTTTAATTCTAATAATTTCTTCATTTATATCTCTTATTTTTTTTGGATAAATAAAAATATATTAAATCCAAAGAAAAAGGTGTACAACCAGGATGGGTAAGCTCAATGACCATAATCAACCATCCCTCATCTCTGGAGGCTACTTATGCCCGACACAGCATCAGATCAAAGTGTACAAATCGGTATATATGAGTTTGCACACTCCTAAATATCCATTCAATATCCGTCTCTCCCCAAAGAAGCTATTATTCCTTGCTCGCCAAATAGAGTGAATCATAGAAGACAATCAAATGACGGGCCTTTGTCAATAGCCGAGTCCCACGGTAGTATCGACCGAATACATGCATCATCCCCCTGTAAGTGGACATCTCCTGTCTCATATGTAGTCAATCTCTGATCCTCCTCCAGCACATGATGATAGAAAGTGCACTGTCGATTCTCCGTGTGCTCCTACCGGTCTCTAGTGGGAAGACGTTGCATGACTCGGCTGAACATGGTCTTCCACACCAACCGAGCCCATGGTTTCTTATGACTAAAGTGCCTAAAGAAATCATAAGTCTGGGTCACACCATCATCCTGAGAAAACCAATCCACCAACATTTGTCCAATAGCATGCTCCAGCCACCGAAAGGAGAAGATCTTGTATCATGGCTTGATTGGCGGAGAGTCTGTGTGAGCGACCTCCCAGGACCAAACATCCGTGGGCCTCAAGTAAGTGTGACTCACCCACTTTATCCAAAGCGCGTCCTCCTTGACCTCCCGCCATAGTACCTTAACCAAGAGGGGCAAGTTCCAAGCACATAGATCCCGAAACCCCAAGTCACCTTCATCCTTGGGTCTGCACATATCAGCCAGGAGACCGGCAAGTGCTTAGACGTCCACACGAAAGACCTATATATATTGTAGATACAATCAATAATACACATAGGAAGTGGTAAGATAGATAACCAGAAAGTACTCCACTCCCGGTAACACATAGGTAATGAGTTGTGCCTTGCTCACATAAGATAAAATTTTCTGAGGCTAAGTATCAATTCGTCTACCTAGCGAATCCAACAAGGGACTATAATCAGAAATCCGAAGTCTCACTGCAATCAAAGGAATCCCAAGATACCTAAACGGCATGGAACCCTCCTGAAAACCTGTGATAGTGAGCAATTCCATACGTGTTGCATCATCAACCCCTACTAGGTAGATACATGATTTCTGTCTATTTATCTGAAGACCTGATGCTCCACTAAACTCCTATAAAGATGTAGTCAATACTCCCACCGAGTCTGCATCACCTCTGAAAAGAGGTAATCATTGCATAAGTCAAGTGAGCTAGTCTGAGACAGGCACACTGAGGTGGAAGTGAAAACCAGGATAGCTAATACTCTATCGTATCTGTCTCCCGAATATTTTCACACAAATACCAAAAAGATATGGTGATAGAGAGTCCCCCTGTTTCAGTCCTCTAGCACCTCGAAACAAACCAAACGTACCCCATTGATGGTTACTGAAAAGGACGTGGTAGTCACACACTCCATAATCCACGCAACAAATCTATTCGAGAAGTGCAATCTGATAAGGACCTCCCGCAGGAAATCCCAATGCTGTGGAGATCAATCTTCATAATGCACCTCGCTGAAATCCTCTTCCTATTTTCGAAAAAGCTCCTGAGCCAAGTGAATATTGTCCGTGATGAGGCGACCTTCCACAAATGCGGCTTGAGATTGGTGAAGGAGATGATTCATAACTCCGAACATTCGGCTCGCTAAGATCTTAGAAATCATCTTGTAGAGAACCGTGCAACAGGACATTAGCCTATAATCTGTCACCTTGGAAGTAGAGATGGCAATGGGTCGAATTTGGGTCGGATTTTATATCTTCCGTACCCATCCCCATCTATTATATTCATCCCCATACCCAGCTCCATACTCATCAGGTATTTAACTTTCATCTCCATCCCCATACCCATACCCATGGGAGGATCGGGTATTCATACCCTACCCATCATCCTATTGCTATTACTATCTACAATTCTCTCTTTTTAAAAAAAAATAAATTATTTCAATGTACTCGCTCTTCCTCATCTCGCGCTCGTTCGATCTGAGGATGTCTCGTGGAAAAGAAGATGAGATACGTGTTGATGACCGGGTAAAGAGGCAAACTAAGTTTTTTTTTCCGAGGGAGGCAGGAAGTGGGCTAAAGCTTTTTTTTTCTCAATAAAAAAATGAGGCTTATATATATCGGGTATCAGGTAGGGTATGGGTAGGATTTTACCACATCCGCCTCTATACCCGAACCCGAAAATCCGAATACCCAATTATTATAATCGGGTCTAAAAATTTTCTCCATATCCTCCATTTGGGTCGGATATCGGATTCCCCATCGGATTCGGAGGAAATTGTCATCCCTACTTGAAAGCATGTGCTGACTTCTAGACAAGAGATATCAAAGTATGATTCCATCTTTTAAGTAGCTTGCTACAGTTGAAAAATTCCAAGACTGCAGCAGTAAAATCCCCCCAATAGAATCCCAAGCTTGTTTAAAAAATTTCGATCCATAGTCATCCGAGCCCGGTGCTCGCTGGTCCCCTTGATAAATAATATAATCAATATATCTCTACTCATAGGAATTTCATTTTATTATTTTGTTTTATTTATATAAATGCTTGATTTTATGTTGTTCATCTTAAATATGATTGGTAAGTTCATCTAGTGCTGATATTAATATGAAATTAAGAATTAGAACCGACCCTTGATGCACAGTTCAGAGTCATATCTACTTTTGGTTTCTACTTTATGTTTACCTTTGTGTTGTATTTTCAATACTAAGATTTATCCATGATATCTACGGAATCTGCATAATAAGGCATATTAATATGTTGACTAAATTGCTAGATCCTGTTGTCTTGTCATATCTAGTCCAGAATCAACTTTTAGCAATTATAGTTTAGGCTCTGTTTGCTTGGATGGAAACTCGAGGGTGGGAGGGAGAAAGGCTCACAAAATTACTTATAGAGCTTCATTGAATGTACATTTTTGTGTCACTTTCCCTTGCCCCCCTGATATCTTCCATCCAAGTAAGGACATCTTTAATCAAGAAAATATTTTGGTTATCATTTGGTAGACCCAAA
>JBBUKS010046059.1:0-10347 GCA_038050645.1 Hedychium gardnerianum | reverse complement strand
GAGTGGAAGAGAAAACAAACAGTGACTTCGATGTCTATTTATAGTTTTAAACCTAGGTTTTAATTAAATTAACTTAGGTTTTGATTAATTTAATCACATTTCAATTTATAATTAATCCAAATTAATTCATATGTTTTCGAATTAATCCCCGAAAATTTTATAACACTCCCAAATTTTTCTCTCTAATTTATTTCTTATTTTTAAGGCGTAATTTAAATTTGCCATATTTTACATTGGTTAGCCCATAATTTTATAACTTCCGGGCACCCTAGCTCAGGAAATATATAGGGTTAGCCAATCCCAAGGATCATTTGGGTTGGTTCGAGAATGTCTCCTTACTACATCAGTATATCGATGACATCAAGTGCAGAGTCTTTCTAATAACTCTTTCCAGTTCAACTTAGCGATGGTTTAACTAATCATCATCCTCATCTATTCATACCTTCGCCGACTTCAAGGCTGCATTCCTGCACCATTTCGCCAGTAGTAAGTGTTATCATAAGACACGTCTCAATCTATTCGCCTTGAAGCAGACAACTAAAGAGAATACATATAACGGTTTAATCAGGTTACCTTGGACGTGCCTTCGGCCACCTCTGAGGTGCTCATAAATGTTTTTCCCTAAGGTCTGCAAGAAGGAGACCTCTTCCGATCTCTGGTGAAGAAGCCTCCGACAAGTTTCAACCATCTCTTAGGTTGGGAAGAAAGTATATCAATGTGGAAGAAGCCCAAGTCGCAAGGAAGGAGGTCATGACACCAACATCAGTATCAGCTCTACCTGATCACTGAAACTCAGGAGAAGGCAGCGATGCAACTCTCAGCTTACAGACAAAGAATGTGCCAGACATACAACAAGAGGGTCATTCCCCATACCTTTCAAGTCAGTGACTTTGTTTGAAAGAAAGTCAGCCTTGGGCAATGTGGGGAAGCTAGTATTGGGAATACAATCAAAGTCCTACATTAAAAATATATGAAAAAGATCATGAGTTTATAAGATGAAAGATATCTCCATCGGAATGAGGTCTTTTGGGTAGAACCTAAAAACAAATCCATGAAGGTTTAGGTCTAAAGTGGACAATATCATACAATTGTAGAAATATTTAAATTTTTTTAGTTCTAACAATTGATATCAGAGCCATGATCTAAATCAAACCATATGGATGCAATAGTGGCCTTGAACGAAGGAGGTGGGGGCTCCCAGAGGAGTGAACTTTAAATGAAAAATCCAAGCGAGTCAAGGGTAATCAGATGTTTGACGGAAATCCTGGAGGAGTGAATTTTAGGTGGTGAAAAGTCCAAGTAAGTCAAGGGTGATCGGATGATTGGCGGATATCTTGGAGGAACGAACTCTAGGTGGTGAAAAGTCTTAGAGTAGAGGAGTGACCTTGATTGACCGGATGCTTGAGGGGAAGTCTAGAGCAAGTCAAGAGTGATCGGATACTTGAGGGGAGGCCCGAAGCAGATCAAGGGCGACCGAATGCTTGAGGGGAAGCCCATACCATGAGAATAATGATGATCCTTCGTTGGAAGGGAGGATTGTTGGGAATACAATCAAAGTCCTATATTGGAAATACATGAAAAAAATCATATGTTTATAAGATGAAAGATATCTCCATTAGAATGAGGCCTTTTGGGTAGAGTTCAAAAATATATCCATGAGAGCTTAGTTTCAAAGTGGATAATATCATATTATTGTAAAAATATGTGAATTCTTTTGGTCTTAACAGCTAGAGTCTCAATGGGGGAGGACCCTACTGAGTCACTCATAAGCGGAGCTTAAGAGCATACTATTTGGAGGACTTGGACAACAAAGAGCTCGATCGACTATGGCAGGCAGTGCATCTGCAACCTTATCGCATTTAGGGACCTCGGGTACCCATTATTTTCTATTTTATCACAAGTACTTATTTACTTTATACCTATCATTTTTTCCTTCAACAATAAAGACTATCTTTCCTTTCCAAATCACTTGGGTTATACACCGAGTCCATGCGTGTTCCCACGAAATCGAAAACACTCGGGGTCATACACCGAGTCCATGAGTGGTCCCATGAAATTGAAGACACTCGTGTCATACATTGAGTTTATGTGCGTTCCTACAAAATCGAAAACACTCGGGTCATACACCGAGTCCATGCATGCTCCCACGAAATTGAAGATACTTGGGTCATACACCGAGTCAATGCGTGTTCCTACAAAATCGAAGACACTTGGGTCATACACTGAGTCCAAACATGCTCCCACTAAATCGAATACACTCGGGTCATATACCGAGTTTATGCGTGCTCCCATGAAATCGAAGATACTCGGGTTATACATCGAGTCCATGCGTGCTCCCACAAAATTGAAGACACTCAGGTTATACACCGAGTCCATGCGTGTTCCCACAAAATTGAAGACACTTGGGTTATATACCAAGTCCACGCGTGTTCCACGAAATCAAAGACACTCGGGTCAAACATCGAGTCTAAGTGTGATCCCATGAAACTGAAGACATGTGATCCCACGAAATCAAAGATACTCGGGTCATATACCGAGTCTAAGTTGTTGGGGTTGCAAACAAAGTCCCACATTGAAAACACATGGAAAAGATCATGGACTTATAAGAGAAAAATATCTCCATTGGTATGAGGTCTTTTGGATAAAGTCCAAAAATAAAATCATGAGGGCTTAGACCTAAAGTAGACAATATCATATCATTGTGGAAACATCTAAATTCCTTCGGTCTTAATAATTGGTATCAGAGCCCGGACTGCTAGAAGATTTAATTGCCAATTATGCATAAGAGCTATGGTCTAATCGAACCATGTGAGTAGAGTATTTACCTCGAACAAAGGAAGTAGGGGCTTCCGTGTCTAGATCAAGAGGACTAGACACCAGGAAAGAAGTCCTAGTTGTGGTTAGACAAAAAAGTCCTAGTAGGTCGGGTGGACCGAGGGGCAGGAAGACCTAGTGGATTGAGGATCAGATGGGGAGACCTGTGGTCCTTCGTTTGAGGGGGGATTGTTGGGGTTGTAAGGTTGCAAACAAAGTCTCACTTTGAAAACACATGGGAAAGATCATGGACTTATAAGAAAAAGATATCTCTATTGGTATGAAACCTTTTGGGTAAAGCCCAAAAATAAAATCATGAGGGTTTAGTCCCAAAGTGGACAATATCATACTATTGTGGAGACATCTAAATTTTTTCGATCCTAACATAAGTCACTCGTCATACACTGAGTCCCATTATAGACTTGAAGCCCCTCGTCGACCAAGATCCACAAAACCTATTTAAAATAAACTACAATGGAAAAGTTTTCCATTTTATTCCAAAATTTGGTTAACACATTATCTCAGGATTACAAAAAGAAGCAAAAACAAAACAAGACTACTCTAAGTCAGTGAGGTCCTCTAAAGGGATATCATCACAGACCTTCCTCAGGCTCATGAAGCATAGGGGAAGGTCAGCTGAGAGGTGTTCGGCTTCTTGGATATTATGAATGGCTCTATCAAAGCCATATTTGACTATCTTGAGGTTGCGACTGCCGAGTAGGTCATAGAACTCTTCCGACCACATAAATTCTTTCTTCTTGGTGGCTCAACACCCCTCTTCTCCAGCCAAATAGCCTTTGAGCTCCGCCTCTTTGTTCTCCAACTTACCTTTTTGGGCTTTCAGATCACCTTCAGGCTCTCTATTTCAGTCCTCCGAGTCTCGAACTCGGTCCTCCCCACCTCCAACTCGGCCCTCATCACCTCCAGCTCCACCTTTGTCGCCTCTAATGCAGTCGAGGCCTTCCTTTGCCATTTCTTCTCTTAAGAGGCATGCAATTCCGATTTCTTCAAGCGGGCTTGGAACTCACCCAATTGCCCTTCGAGGTACGTCGCCGAAGTCTTGTCAGTAAAAGAAGGCCCTCCTCAAGTAATGAGTTGCAATTGAACTAGAGACCCGCTAGCTTGTCAGTAGCCTCCAAATAAGTCGACTCCAGTTTGAAATGACTCAGATGTGAGGGATTGGGAAATTCCATCTGCCAACTAGTTGGCCACAACACGAGGTAGCAGGCTTGACGAAAAAGAACTGGGATTTCCATCCCTTATGTGAAGTCGGGAGTTTCTTTAAGAAACTGCACGTGGGCCTAGTAGTGAAGTAAAATACTTTGGCCTCCATTTTATTCGGATAAAAGAAATAATGAAAGACTCGGGAGGTCAGGGTCTTCAGTACAAGTGAAAGATTATGGCCACCGTGTAGAGTAGTCGAAAGGAGTTCAGGGCCAGCTATTGTAAAGAGATGTGGACATACTCGGAGATCTCAGAGAAGAAAGTCGGGATAGGAAATTGAAGCCCTCTCAATAGCCGAAAGAAAGTAACAAATCCAGGTGGTGGATGAGTGGGTCGGTCAATAGCTTTCGGGTTTATAATATGGTGGTCGGCCGGAATCTAGAATTGCAACCGCACTTGGTCCAAATCACCCCCATTAAAGTTTGACTCAATGCACTCATATCAAAAGGTGGAAGGACCTTCAGACGCCATGGGCAAACTCGATAATTGAGGGGAAAGAAGATGAGGAGAGCGGTAGGGACAAGAGCACAAGGGCAAAGGGAAAACTTACAGCGAAAAGGAAGTTCATGAGGTTGCAGAGATCATCACGGATGGAACTCAAAGATGAACGAACAACCAAATGTGGCGGCCTTCCTCCGTCATCAACCCTAATATAATTGGGGCTCAAAATTTTAGCCGTTGGATTTGGGCGACAAAAAGGTAGTCCATTGCGCTGAGTCGTTGGATCATGCGCTCGAATCCATGAAATCTCAATAGTCGTCTCGAGCTGATCTCTCGGCATGGCCTTGACACGCGTCGATCTCAGACTGAATTGCATTAATGATCAGATGTGACACGTCAATCATGACCCTGATATGTGATCTCATGTATTGTCAACATTAATGACACTGACTCGTAGATTTCCAAGGCAACCAACAGTGAAGCAGTTAGGTTCCTTGGCCAGGTCATCCTTAAAATATGAGTAAGCAATTGGGTCAAATTATACTAATCCAGTCAGTTAGACTTGAGCCTCCTTCGACTAGATTCAGAGGGGAGGCTTGCGGGAGAGGATGAAGAGCTTGCGGATGATGGCTAATCGGAGGAACTTCAGTCCCAATCAGGACCAAGAGATTGTAGAGGAAAGCTTCTCTAACGAATCTGCTAGTGAAGGAAGCTTTGGGCGGAGTGGAGGTGGCTGCCGACGGTTGATGATAAAGGAGGTGGGGTGAGATGCGGGAGAGGGATGAGGAGGCTGCTTGAGATGGATCGGGAAGGAGGTGGATGGAGAAGAAGCTTCGATGGTGGTGGAGAAGCTCTCTCCCATGAGGGAGATGTGCATGAGGTTGAGGAAGAGATCACATTCTCTGTTGCGTGCATTCCTTGGTGAATCAACCCTCTCTTCATGTGAACTAACTCCAATGTAAACCGGATTGAGGCTTGAACCATTGATGACTTGAACCAATCTCTAATTGAACAATGAGATAGAGGAAGTGAATCGACCTTTATTGTGAACCAAACTCCAAGTTGAACCAAGCTCCCAATTGAACCGAACCTCTTTCAATCTTAAACCAACTCTCTTTAACCCTAGCCTTGGACTAAGATTGGTTTGACTCGAGTCAAGTCCATGGCTCATCTTCAATACCCTACAAGAGCACATTCACATTTTTAGATATAATACCATAAATATAAGAAAAATTACATTGAAGCTTGAAATAGATTCAAACTCGTAAAACATGTTATGAATCAACATTTAACCATACGAGAGGATAAAAACGTCGAGTATAAGAGCCAAAATAATGTGTCCAAATGTTGGTTATCTGCAGATCAATTGTAATCAAATATTTAATATAAAAAAGTCCTAGAGGAGTGAACTTTATGCAAATGGAAAGTCTTAAAGGAGTGAACTTTAAGCAAATGTAGAATATCTAAAAGAGTGAACTCTAAACAAATAAAAAGTTCTAAAGGAGTAGACTTTAAGCAAGTGTAGAATATCTAAAGGAGTGAACTCTAAACAAATGGAAAGTCCTAAAGAAGTGAACTTCAAATAAGTAACGAAGTCCAAGTAAGTCAGGTAGATTAGATACCAGACAGGTCCAATAGGTCAGACAAATCAAACACTATATATATATATAATGATATTTTCAAAAATTTTAGGAACTGGTTTCATGTCAATATATATATATATTGGCAACGAATCCGAGAAATTCGTCGCAAATCATCATTTTTTTAAAAAATATATAATTTTCCTGAAATTCGTTAATAGACCTAGAGATCTCGGAATGACACGAAACCAACTCCTATGTGTTCCTTTAGTTCTCATGATCATAGCCATGACCTCAAACATAAATTTTATCTAATTGATGAGTTTTCCAACGTGATTTAATTTTTTCAAGTATATTTATTTTAAAAAATTCACTAAATGAAACCAATTAGGTAAATTTATGTTTGAGGGCATGGTTATGATCAGGAGAACTAAAGGAAAATATAGGAACTTGTTTCATGTCATTTCGAGCTATCTAGGTGCATCAACCATTTTCAGAATTTTTTCATTTTTTTTAAAAATAAATCTACGACGAATCCGAGGAATTCGTTGCAAATCATCAATTTTTTTTAAAAAAATACAATTTTCTCAAAATTCGTTAATAGTCTTAGAGACCTTGGAATGACACAAAACTAGTTCTTATATAATTCTTTAGTTTTCCTGATCATAACCATGACATCAAACATAAATTTTACCTAATTGGTGATTTTTCCAACACGATTTAATTTTTTCAAGCACATTCATTTTAAAAAATTTACTAAACGAAACTAATTAGGTAAAATTTATATTTGAGAGCATGATTATGATCAGGAGAACTAAAGGAACACATAAAAACTGATTTTGTATCATTCCAAGCTCTCTAGATCCATCAACCATTTTTGAAATTTTTTCATTTTTTTAAAAATAAATCTACGACGAATTTCTTGGATTCATCGCAAACTGGCGACGAATCCGAGGAATTCGTCAAAAATCATCAATTTTTTTTTTTAAAATGCAATTTCCCCGAAATTCGTTAATAGACCTAGAGACCTCAGAATAACACGAAACCAGTTCTTATGTGTTCCTTTAATTTTCCTGATCATAACTATGACCTCAAACATAAATTTTACCTAATTGATGATTTTCTAACGCGATTTAATTTTTTCAAGCACATTCATTTTAAAAAACTCACTAAACGAAACTAATTAGGTAAAATTTATGTTTGAGGACATGATTATGATCAGGAGAACTAAAGGAACACATAGAAACTGATTTCATGTCATTCCGAGCTCTCTAGGTCCAATAACCATTTTTCAAAAAGATTTCATTTTTTTTAAAAATAAAAATAAATTTGCGACGAATTCCTCAAATTCGTTGCAGATTGGCGAAGAATCTGAGGAATTCACTGCGACGAATCCGAGGAATTCGTCGCAAATCATCAATTTTTTATAAAAAAATGTAATTTTTCCGAAATTCGTTAATACACCTAGAGACCTCGGAATGACACAAAACCAGTTTCTATGTGTTTCTTTAGTTTTCTTGACCATAACCATGACATCAAATATAAATTTTACCTAATTGGTGAATTTTCCAATGTAATTTAATTTTTTCATGCACATTCATTTTAAAAAATTCACTAAACGAAACTAATTAGGTAAAATTTATGTTTGAGGGCATGATTATGATCAAGAGAACTAAAGGAACACATAAAAACTGGTTTTGTGTCATTCTGAGCTCTCTAGGTCCATCAACCATTTTCAAAATTTTTCCATTTTTTTTAAAAATAATAAATCTTCGACGAATTCCTCGGATTCATCGCAGATTGGCAACGAATTCGAGAAATTCATCTCAAATCATCAATTTTTTTAAAAAATGTAATTTTCTCGAAATTCGTTAATAGACCTAGAGACCTCAGAATGACATGAAGCCAGTTTCTATGTGTTCTTTTAGTTCTCCTGATCATAACCATATCCTCAAACATAAATTTTACCTAATTGATGATTTTTCCAACGTGATTTCATTTTTTCAAGCATATTCATTTTAAAAAATTCACTAAACGAAACCAATTATGTAAAATTTATGTTTGAGGGCATGATTATGATCAGGAGAACTAAAGGAACACATAGAAACTAGTTTCGTGTGATTCCAAGTCCTCTAGGTCCATCAACCATTTTTGAATTTTTTTCATTTTTTAAAAAATAAATCTGCGACGAATTCCTCGGATTCGTCGCAGATGGGCAATGAATCCAAGGAATTCGTCGTAAATCATCATTTTTTTTTAAAAATGTAATTATCTCAAAATTTGTTAATATACCTAGAGACCTCAGAATGATACGAAACCAGTTCCTATCTATTCCTTTAGTTCTCCTGATCATAACCATGTCCTCAAAATATAAATTTTATCTAATTGGTGATTTTTCAACGCGATTTAATTTTTTCAAGCACATTCATTTTAAAAAATTCACTAAATGAAACAAATTAGATAAAATTTATGTTAGAGGGCATGATTATGATCAGGAGAACTAAAGGAATACATAAAAACTGATTTTGTGTCATTCCGAGCTCTCTAGGTCCATCAACCATTTTCGGAAATTTTCCATTTGTTATTTTTTAAAAAATAAATCTGTGACGAATTCCTCGGATTCATCATAGATTGGCGATGAATCCGAGGAATTCATCGCAAATCATCAATTATTTTTTTTAAAAATACAATTTTTTTGAAATTTGTTAATAGACTTAGAGACCTTGGAATGACACGAAACCAATTTCTATATGTTCTTTTAGTTCTCCTGATCATAACCATAGCCTCAAACATAAATTTTATCTAATAGGTGATTTTTCCACATATAACATACAAAATATTGTCTAATATCTAGTTTATTTGACCTACTAGACTTTCTCATTTGCTTGAAGTTTATTCTTCCAAGACTTTTCTTTTGCTTGAAGTTCACTCCTCTAAACTTTTGAAGTGTATATTTCATACATAGTTTTTGATATTATTTTGCACACATTTTGTTTCATTGCACGAGCATATTTTGCATACTTTCATCTCTTTTACATTATTTTTACTCTTTGGTTCGGAGAACTGCTTTTTACATTTTTTGATTGTCAGGATGTGAATTTGGAGCATTATTGGAATTAAAAAGCCTTGGAATGAGAGTTTACAACAAGGAACATGCTCTAACCGTATCCCATGACATGAGTGTATTCCTCTAGACGAAGTTTAGGGAAAAATGGAGTGAAAACGGGATTTCTAGTACCTTACATGGGCAGGTCGTGCCCTGCCTAGCACGACCGTGTCTTTTGCAACCAACACGAAGAAACTTCCAGAGCCGGACACGTTCTGGTCATGCCTTCCAGCATGGTCGTGTCCCCTATTCTGTCGACTTGGGAGTAGCATGACCACGTCGTGCCTCTTAACATGCCCATGGCTTGTAGGCAGCGCTCCCCTTATTTTTTTGGGATATTTTGCATTTTAGGAAAGTGCCCCCAATTTTTTAGGAAAGTTTGTTTATTTTAGTATCCTTGGAGGTTATAAAAGGACCAAGGGGACATCTATTGGAGGTATATAGGGATCAAGGGGTTCTCTCCTCCCGAAGTGGGAGGTGTTTTCTCGTGACAGAAAATCCTAGGAGAGTCATTTCCAAGGAACCGTCGGAGATTTCATCCACCATAGAGCTTGGAGTTCTCCCGAAAACACCGACGCACACACGACTAAGCATTTTCTTCTCTTTTTCTCTTTGATTTTGTTAAATACGATAAATTAAATAAAAAATAAAAGAAAATGGGTGTTAATTGAGGAATGACCCTATGAAAATTTTAGAGATTTTTGGAAAAATTTTGAGGCTTAAATCAAATTTATATGGATTAATTAAAGTCATTCTTATTTAAACTGGGAGTTGATGAAAACTATTAACCTAATGTTTATAAAGCTAACCCTAAGTTGAGGCTATTAAATACCTAAGTTGTTGTTATATGCTCACTCGACAATTCCTCACCGTAAACGTTTGATCACCTCTTCTTCTCCACTCGACAAATCGCTGCTTCACTAGGGAGGGGTGATTTCGGCTAAGGTAAGGGTGGGTTGAACATTTGATTTTGTCTTGTGCAGAAGCCTAGAGGTTGTCTGGGATGAGCTTGTAGGTTTGGAGTCACTACTTCCGGCCAGTCACAATGCTAGGCAGGGATGATTTCTTCTTGCCTCATTTGATCAGTTTCGATTGCCACCAACAGAAGGTAAGGGATGGTTGTGGGTTATGTCAATTGAGGTAGTGTTGGATTTAGGGTTTGATTGTTTTAGCGTTGGATCA
>JBBUKS010046049.1:0-10348 GCA_038050645.1 Hedychium gardnerianum | reverse complement strand
ATACACAAAAATCTTTAATACTCGATTAACAACATTATTATTAACACCAAATCAACCATATCACAAGTATTTCATTACATTTTTTACGGCACAATATTTACTAAGATTGTTACAAATACAATATTAAAATCGCACGGGACTGATGAAACAATAGCTCTACTATATTTTACAAATACATATATGCAAGTAGCATAAGTACACAATATTAGCTTCACAATCCCTATCCAAGTTTTCATGTTACACCACAATGAATAATTAGACTGCACATATTGAGAACTTGTCCCTCAAAATTGATACTGATATATCTATTTTAAATTTTTTTATGTCTGCTTGTTTAAAGTCCATCTTCAGATCATATAGCAGATATCTAATGTATTGCATCACAAAGAAGCCACAGTCATTACTGTAAATAATATGAGCAATTTAGTATTTCAAATTTAAAATAAATTTACATATTCACACTGATTCTTTTATACTTACCCAGTTTTTTATTGTGGATAATCAACTGTCAGACAAACTCATTTGTCAAAGGAATGGTGATATTCTAAACCAGGATGAATATCAGCAAGTTTCTCACGAGAAAATTCTTTTAATTCGCAAACCTATAAGAATGAAATGAAAAAACTAACATAAACGGTAGTTTATAATGTAATACTAACATAAATCAGAATATTGTATTCTCACAAATGCTTCAAAATCTGACGATGATTTACCATTATGTTCAAGAGAGTTGTAATGATTGAAAGTCATTGCTTTTATATCGATAGACAGCAAGTGAAAGTATGCATAACCAGTGGTAATAGGTATAAAAATATACATAACCCCTCCCTCTACCATATCAATTTTTGTGATTTGTGTCGTGTCAGTCTTTCATAAATTTTTTGATGTTGACTACAATTATGCAAAGAGATATATAAGTAACCAATTAATGTAACATATTAAATCATTATATATCATCCGATAATTTAAATTTCTTACAGTGAAGCTAGTTGAAATATATATAGAGTTGTTGTATGACCTACTAAATGAGGAGGTCCCCCTAAACAAAATCGAACAATAGATATCAATTAACTCTCCTCTTGTAAAAACATTAGCATTTATACCAAATAATAAGGAAGCCGTAGTTAAACAAAAAGGTGCTTCTCCTAAACAAATTTTGTAGTCGGCATGCAAAGAAGATTACTTACTTTTAATAAGGTAAATAAATATTAGAACCTGTGAATTTTTAAATTTGTGATAAATTAAATTAACTATATAATGAGGGGTTGAAAATATCATACTTTACTTTTTTTCAATATATTTAACAAGTAGGCCACATCTTTATATTATTTTTTCTTCTTGGGAGTTTTAAATTATTTTTTGACATACTACCATAAACAAAAAAAAAATTAATTAGTGATTGAAAACAAATAAATTGATGTGTAAATACAAACTTACTGCAATGACTTGTAATCTCATTTTGTTAAGTTTGACAATTCTTTCAAACTCTTTCTTGACATCTTCTTCAGAATTTTCTTCAGGAATTGAGATAATCTCTCCCTTTTCTTACATATCATACATATCAATTTTTTCTTTTCCCCAATCATGATCAACTTTTGCTCCTTGTCCTATGATGTTCTCAAAAGGCTTGCAAATTTCTATCTTGCTTCTCTTTTGCTAAGGTAAAAGCTTGAATCACATAGGATTATCAATAGGAGTATCCCTGTAATCATAGTGACTTCGATCACATCCTCTCCTAGTCCTTGTTCTAAAAGCAACAGGTTCGGGATGAGGATCCACTACAAGGTCTCTTGATTCAGCCAAGATGCTCTGCTTTTCTAATATTCCAAATAATTCTTCCACCCTTTCATTTAGCTGCATGTTCTCCATTGTTAACTTCTTGATTCAATTCTGATGAATAATACAATTAGGGCATTCATTATCACTTGGGCAGCTGACTTCTATATCATGTACCGATGATGCCTCTAATGGATGTGAAGTATCATTGAGGTATGGGAGATTTTCGAGCAATATTTTTTCAGAAGGGGTAGGGGCTAGTTTACTAATAATCTATTAAATTATAAATAATTATTTAGAAATTGCAAATGAAAATTTGATGATAGTCTTCGATATTTACCTCTTCAGGTAAGACTTGGTCCAACAAAGCTCTCACCTTACTAATATGTGAAGGAGTAGACATCCACTTATTTATTTAAGCACCTTGATATGATTTCTAGATTTGGACATGCTCCAAAAATCATGTCTGCTTTATTATATGGAATCTTACATACATAATAATGTCCATATAAAAAATCACATTTATCATTAAAAAAACTTACAGCCAAAAGACCAGCAAATTCCTTTAGGTATGGAATTGAAGTCGTCGTTTGATATGTCTGACTTAATGAAAAAAGATCTCCGATAGTAGGTAATTGAGAAGCAATAAATTGATGAATCGCTTCAACCCAATTGAATCTACCTAGATTTTCAAAATCGTCTACAATATCTACAAAACCTAATGAAACTTTATATGTACTAGAAGAAAATAACACACAAATAAATATATACAAAATATATAATTTACAAAATACTAAAACATCATCATTTACTTCAACTTTATAAGAATAGAGTTTAAGCAACTCCTCAATTCTTGATCTAGTAGACTCTTTTTTATTAGAGAAGTGAGCAAGAAAGAGGCAATGCATTAGTTGAGTTCATCGGAACGAAAACACCTCTATCTGAAATATCAAGCAACAGAGATACATCTCTTCTAGTGAAAGCAATTGAGACACCTGAAATTTTAAAATGATTAATTTTTATTATGTGCTTCTAACTTTCACAACCAGAAAATATATCTGAAAATATAAATGTTTGAGATGATGAATCTCAACTTTCAAATATATTCACCAGTAGACCACGAATTTGCTAAATATCTTATATGTCCAAAAAAATAGCAAAAGGGGACTGTTTAATGATCACTTTGTGTCGATTATATAAACGAACAGACCCACGATCCTTTCCTTTCATTGTTGGACGGTCAAAAAATTTGTTAAAGTGACCTAAAACACTGATCCATTGGAGTTTATGGCCAACATCAACTGATAACTGGAATTAATCAAAATATATATTATTAACATAAATAAACAAATGTACAATAAATAATAGTTCTAATATTTTGACATTGATATAACACTGTGTTTTCTAACTTCTTTGTTTTATAAAATAGGATGGTGGTGGTTTTAAAAAATCAGCACAATCGTGTTCAAAATAGTCCAAACTTGCTATTAGGGTGGTATTGTTCTTCGAAATCGAGCACCAAAGTGAACGACTGATTTTTAAATATCTAGTTCTTAGAAACTATAATGGGTAAAAGATAAACACTTAACATACATTTGCAACACTTTCTTGCGTCATTCTAAAACACGAGTACAAATGACTAGTATACTTTCGAAGAAAATCCTAACTCACTTGTCGTGAACTGAGAGTTGAACAAAATGATCTGTATCTAGGGTTGAAATCGAGGGAAGAGAGGAGCGGAAGAGAGACGAAATTTAGGACTTTAGTTTTAGGGAAGATGGAGAGACAGGACTCGCGAAGGGAGAGAAAGAGTAAAAAAAAAAAAAAACTCACGTGAAGGAAGAAACGAATTTTTTTTTTTAATTTTAGTAACGTTAGGTGCCTATATAGATGACACAGTGACCTATATAAATATGTGCCGAATATCAAAACTGATATACAGTTTGGATATATATATAAATATATATATATATAAATAGAAAAGGAATCCTTCCCTCCCTTGTGTTTCCTACCCTTCGTTGTCAACGGCTACTTCAAACCCCAATTCATGGATGGCCGCGCGCTTCTCCCGGCAAAAACATCTCTGAACTCCCGCCTTATCCTTCGCCATTCCCCCAATTTCAAGCTTCACCCGCCGATTTCCTTTTTTCCCCATCGCAGGGCAACGGCATCTGCTGCTTTGTTTCGCTGCGATTCATCGCGAGATGAACGCTTCCGGTCTTCGAGGAAAGGGGAAGCGAGAGGATGACGGGGAGCTTCTTGTTTCGCTCTGATCGTGGTTTGGAGGGTTCCGTTTCTTGTTTTGTGAGGAAAGGTGAGAGCTTGGCATGGCCTCGTCGGTTGCCCGCTTGCCGTCTGCTACGGCCGATGACTGGCGCGACCGTGACCACCTGGCCGCTGCTGTCCTCGGCGCCTCACACGGTCGGTCATCGTATAACCCTTCTGCCCTCCAGAAAGTTCTGGTTCGCCAGCTGAAGAAGAAGGTAGGCGGTGATGCGCCTTCTGCGGCTGATTTGGATCCGATGGGCAAGGCGGAGGGGGGCGGGGAGTCCCGGGCATCCGCGCGGCGGAGGGAGTCTCAGATCCTCAATAAGTGGGCGGCGCGGCAGGCGCGGGAGATGGTGACGACCATCGAGCGGGAGGCTCACGAAGAGGATAGCTCCACGATTACCACCGCGGTGCGGCCCGTTTCCGCCCGCGCCGCCTCTTTCCTCCGCGAGGCGTCTCCGTCTGGATTCTCTGAATCCTCTTCCACCGCCGCCACCGCCGGCGGCGATTTACGGCCCAATGTTCGGGCATCGTCGTTGATCCAGATGTGGAGGGAGCTGGAGGCGGAAGCGGAGGCTGAGGCGGGGGGCACGCCCAAGCACCGCGAGGCGTTCGGCGGAGCTGGTGGTAACGCCGAGGACGCTTGCAGCGGCGGCCACAACTCCGATGGGTCGGATGAGTTGAACACGCTCGGCGGCTGGAGCTCTGACATGATGTCTATGGCGTCCACCGAGCCGGCGAACTCCGCGTCCGCTTCGCCATTCCATGAGAGCGAGAGGAGCCGCGTGGGAAACATCGTCAGGATGCTGACGTCGAGCTACGGTACCAGTGGCGGCTTCGTGGCGCCTCTGAACAACGAGAACAACCGGTCAGGAAGAGAGAGCCCGGTGGCCGACAAGGCAGAGAGGCCGCACAGCAGGGTCTCGGGGTCGTCGGTGCTGACGAATTCACGGCGGCTGAGAGGGCGGGGAGAGATGGAGAGCTTTGTGGCAAGGATGGAGCAGGAGCGGAGGCGGGAGCTGGTTGCGTTGGCCGACCACCACCATGTCTCGTGCTTCTCCTATCGCGGCCGGCTTCAGGTGAACTGCAACAACTTCAACTCAAACCATTCAATATTTTCCTAAGAAACTTCCAAATCTTCATTTTTATACTTAATTTCACACACAACAATTCAATTCAATTCAATGATCGTTTTATTATCATTTAATTAACTTTTTCTGATCGTCTGTATATAATGGTGGAGAATTCTCTTTATCTGTTTATATACTACTGATCTTCTTCTGTCTCACATATGCATTTTATGGCTTTTCCTAAGAAACTCTTGTTCACAGTGGTTGTTGATTTGAAGGCTGAACAATCTTTTTTAGTTGTTTAAACTGTTGGAATAGCTTTATATTGATTTGGATTTCTTATTTGATTCTACTCTTGATGTATCATAACTGCTTAAAATTTATAATGAGATTCAATCAGCTACAATATATTGCTTGACTTTTAAAGTATTTCATGATTCAAAGAAAGCAACAACTTCTCTGGAGATCAATTTCTGATTTTTTTAATTTTTTTTTTGGCATAATTTCTTGGAGTCAATGCTAAAACTCCGGTCTTTCCAACGGCATGTGGCAATACAAGATCAAATGCGGGTTCAGTCGAGAAGATTGGAATTGGATAAGATGCAAAATGGATCCACAATCTCAGTTATCAGGTACTAGTAACCCAGGTAATTGTGTTATAGGTAACAAGATCTTCCAAACATGCTTAAGTTTCATTAACTTTCTAGTCGGTCCCTTACATCTAGCAATGTCGAGACTGAGAGGACTTAGATGTTTAGAATGCCTAATAACTTGTTCCAATTCGTAAGAGCTATTTGATGTCTAGATGCCTTATGATTTGGTAGGGAATAATCCACCACTTGAAGAACTTGAAAATATCTTGGAACTTAGAATCTCTACTCTTACTTTCCTTCATATGTGTGGCTTGATCAATGCTAGGGAGCGATTCAACAACCATAGAAGACAGCGTTCCGGTAGCAAAAGATCATTTATGGAGAGTTCGAGCAGTGTACACATTCAATTTCCAGCCATGACTGAAGCCACAGACTACCCAATAAGTGTGGACGTCCAATTCCCTATAAGTGCCGAAGGTTCAGATACAACAATACATGTTCAGTTTCCCATGGATGCAGAAGGTTCAGTTCATGCATCTTCTACCAACCAGTTTATCCTCGATAAACATCAGTTTGAAGAAGTAGATTCCCCGAGAGACTCAACGAGTATTCCAATGGAAGCCAGCACACCCATTCCTAAGAACAATGAGCCGCAGGAAGAAAGACACAATATCGATGATTCTTGGGATGAAAGGAATTTATGGGTGGATAACCTTGATTGGCAAAGGCCTCCTGACTCACTGCCATCCAATGGCTGGGAAAATGAGGCTGTAGCTGAAAGTGAGGCAGCTGTCGAGGACATGGAAACATCCCCACGGCAGAATCTTGGGAATTGGATAGGTGATCAATGTTCAGATTCATGGAGAGGATGGAGCATAACAAGAAAACCTCAATGTAATGACTTGTTCGAATGCTTCTCTGATAATGTCGAAATAAGGGATCTTCTTGAGAGGTATATATGCCCTCGTTCCCATTTACTTTTTTTTAGTATTAACAGAATCCTTCTTACATCTGTAGATTAAGCCTAACTATTCCCTTCAATTCCTTTTCTTTAAGTCTACTAATGATTATGTCTGATTGATATAACAATAGTAATGGAACCATTATCGTGTTGCATTTCTAGGTAGAACATACATTGAACACATGTAATTTAGTCAATCCTCGTATTGATTGGATTAGGAAGCATAATTTTTTTTTCTTTTCATTTTGAGTTAGATCATTAAGCACTTAATTATGTGTCACTTTAATTCTCTTTGCAGAAAGAGAGTCTCTACTTCCCTCGCTAGTGACTTTTGCCACAAGATGAACCAGTTGATCCTGTCATTTGTACAGCGAAGAGATCAATATTTCTTCTACGAGAATTTTGCAGAAACTAACATGGATCACCCATTCTGGCAACAAAGTGTTGTTTACCAAAGTGCCAAGCCGGTTGAATCCATCTCATCATCGATGGTTCCTCTACATTATTACAACTTGCAAAACTCAGAAAATTGGCCGAACGCTTCATTCACACGCCAATCATCTCAAAATGTGGTAAGATGTCTATATATCTTTTCGATCCTATTTCCAGGAGGTTCATACGACATAGTATTCGTCTGCAACATTATAGGACAAGGAAGCCTTGAATGACTTTAGAAGTGAGATGGCTCAAATCCACGAAGAGATCGGTGAACTGAAACTAATGGTTGAGAATTGCATGGAGTGGCAGGACAAGCTTCGGCAATCAATCAAACATGACATTTTGGATGCAATCAATCAGTCAGGTTATGGGAACTAACTAAATTTCTTTCTAGTAACTGCCCTTCTGCTTCGAAGCTAAATTTAGTTGGTTACCCTTCTGCTTCGACTGGGACAGTGAATACTTGGCGTAATTGCAAAGCCGCCAAATCTGGAAGAAGAGAAACATGCAGAGTATGTTGCCAAATGCAAGTTGACTGCCTACTTTACAGGTGACATTACAACAAGAACCTGCAATATTTTCTGTTCGATCTCAATGTTCAATCAGTTTGAGACAAAATTCTCGAAATAAATTCTTCTTTGGCATCTGCAGGTGTGGGCATATGTGCACTTGTTTCAATTGTGCCCTTCAGCTGCAATGGAGCAGTGTCAAATGCCCAATCTGTCAATCCTCAATCATCGACGTCGTCCGGATGATTCCCAATTCATAAACAACCAAGACGACAGCAACAACAACTTGAAATCGACATCTAACTAAAACCACTGAGATTTTGTTTGTGTTCTTCTGTCTTCAATAAGAGGAGTTACTAGAAACCAAGTGCGAAACAATCAAAAGAAAGCTTGATTGTTACGGCCGTTTGAGATCAATAATGTAAATGTCATCCTTCCATTTAACTTCATATACTGGAGACAGTATCTACATATTATATTGGATTTGTTCTTGAACAAAAAAAAAAGGTTCCAATAGTGGACAAAATGTAAGGTTAATTGTTGAATACTATCAAATATGTAATTTGGGAAAAATTGTCTCTAACATTTGTGAATCATTTCTGAAGATTCAATTGGTGGCTGATTTGTTTAATGAGTATTTCATTGAAAAAAGAACAAATCAATAACCATAAAGAACAAACCAATGACCACAAAGAACAATGTTTACAAGAATTACAGAGTGCACAAAGATTTTCACAAAATAACTAGCCAGTAGGAACAGCCAACACTGCGTAATGTCATTGGGATGTTCTTCTCCAACGTGGTTGCCTCATCATCTCCTCACTTCACTGGGATGTTATTTATACGGGTTTAATTAAGTAATTCGTGATGTAAATATAATACACAATGATTTTGTAAATAAAAAAATAATGATTTTTATCTTTTGCTAAAATATTATATTTTAAAAAAGACGATGTTTTTTTATCTATTAAAAAAAATGTTGTCTTTGCTATAAAAGACAATGTTTTTTATGTATTGTAAAAGCATTGTCTTAGCAAAAAAAGGGCAACACTTTTTATGTATTGTCTTTCAGTGGGCTTTTAATAATAGTATTTTTAACAACGTTTTTTCAGCTACATAGACAATGCATAAAAAACGTTATTTTTCAGTTTTTTTCTTGTAGTGCTTGACTTGTACACGGATTCGTCTTCTAGATCAGTTCATTTTCTGACTCGGGTTTGGTTGCCATCAATGTCAAGTAGTTTGTTTGCTTTGGTTCTTCAGCGTCTGATTCTTCTAAAGAGGACTCATCCCAGGTGGCTTTAAGTGCCTTTTTTTTCGTCTTCTTGAATTTGTCTTCTTTCAAATTAGGGCACTTGTGCTTGAAGTGACCATTTTTGTCGCATCCATAGCAAGTGATGTTCGCCTTTGTGTTGTTGGATATGGACTTGATCATCTTTTGTAGGTCCTTCTTGGTGAAGTTTTTCTTCCTTTTAGTGAACATTTTTGTTACCAAGTTCACTAGATATTCTTCTTCTTCTTCTAATTCTGAGTCAGACTCGTCCTCGGGCTTAGGTATGGTTCGGGTTTTTGGTTTTGCTTCCTTGGTAGAACCTGCAAAAAAAGTTATACCTTTCTCGACTTGTATTGAGTTAATTTGTTCATGTAATTCTAGTTCACAAAATAATTTATCTAATTTTAACTTTGAAAGATTCTTTAAAACTTTATAGGCATCTATTATAAATATCCACAGTACATTTCGAGAAAATGAGTTTAAGGCATACTTTATCATGTCTTGATTTTCGAGTTGATGGCCGATGAGATGGAGCCCGTTGAGGATGTCTTTAATCCTCGCGTGTAATTGGGTCAGTTTCTCCATCCTGCATTTTTGCGTTAAATAATTGATTAAGTAACAAGTCTCGTTTAGTTACCTTCGAATCATTGGTTCCTTCATGCAACTTGATTAATTGGTCTCATAGTTTCTTGGCGTTCTCGAATGGATCGACTCAATTGAGCTCATCTTTTGTTAGACCACATTGGAGGGTGTTGAGCGCCTTGAAGTTAGTTTGGGCCTTCTTTTTTATTTTTGGGGTCTATTTTTCTAGGTCGGGAGTATACCAGAATTATCTATCGAAGCAGTGTACCCTTGTCGAATGCTAAATTATTGTTTGATGTTGGTCTTTAGATATACCTTCATCCTTGTCTTCCAGTATGGAAAGTCGTCTCCGTTGAATAGTGAGGGACGAGCGATGTTGTATCCTTCACTTTGGGTCATTTAGTTCTTGTAAAAGAAAAACTTAAATGAAATTTACATGACTTGGTCTTGGGATAACTAGTGTAAAAAAATGATTAAGTAATTAAAAAAAAAATAGGAAAAAAAAAACTTTGCTCAAATTTGTGGTTGCATAAAAATTTAGCACCCCCACTCTGATACCACTTGTAGAATCGAGAAGAACGAGAGGGGGAGAGGGGTGAATCTCGTTTGAAAACTTTCTTTTTGTTTTTAAAACTTTTTGTAAAACTTTGAGTACGCAGCGAAAATACAAAATTAAAAGCACAGCGGAAAAATAAAGGCATGTTTATTTTTACTTGGTTCACAGCTCCAACAGCTACTACTCCAAGCCCCACAATCCTTTAGCCCATATACGATGGGCAATTCACTAATATTCTTTTCCGGAGAACCTCCGAAATAGTGATTTGATTACAAGGAGTAGGATGTTGTAACACTCTTTACAACTTCCCTTAATTTCAATT
>JBBUKS010046038.1:0-10348 GCA_038050645.1 Hedychium gardnerianum | reverse complement strand
TGATAGTTTATATAAGCCGTGTGGGCTCGTAGTAGTTGTTACCTCTCTGGTTGAGGGGTTTTACGTATTTTATACTTCGTTAGTATTCATATTACTTAAACTGCGTGGTTGTGCAATACCCGAGTGGGGTATTTTCCCTTATTTTTGCATTGTGTGATATGTATATACTCGTGTTGGGTATTTGAGTATTTAGTTGTATTATGTATCCAGGGAATTGTCCGTCGTACAGGGGAGGTGATGTCCGATTTTCGTCGGATAAATACCCTCCCGGGGCGTGACATCATTACCTTGAATTAGGGGCTAATCCTCTGTAAGGGATTAGCTAACTAGAGCTTAATGGGTTTACACTAATTTAATATTAGGAAGTGACTTGTTTAATATAGCGATTGTATGACCGGGGGCCCTAGGGTATCCCTTTAACCGGACTTTCTATATTACCTTTTCTGCATAGTAACATTGAATGAGAATGGTGTAAACACTCTGACGTAGCCTTTAATCCTCGTTAGGAAGTAACTGAGATGACTCTAGTGATTGTATGACCGGGGAGCCCTTAGTGACAGAGGGTATCCCTTTAACTGGACTTTCTAGAGTTACTCCTTTACTTAATGACATTAGAATTATTATAGCTCATTGGTAATTTAGTTAGAATTCCTACAAGAACATAAATATAGAGGATAAGGAGGTGAACATATACTAGGGACGTTAACTATCATCATAATAAAATTGAATCCTAGAATCCGTCTCACTAAGCTCACCACCTCTCAAAACTCTCTCTCTCTCTCCTTCTCTCAACTTTCTCTCAACTCTCTCTAAATCTCTAGTTCTTAGGCACTCAACCAACCTTCGACCATTTAGACAACTTACTTTGCAAACTTGACTAGTACTTAATCAATAGGTCCTATGGATCGATATTTTTATTACTGATAACATAATCGCGCACTTGCGGTAGCGTAACAAGTTTTTAGTATCATTATCGGGGACTATTTTTAGTAGACATTAGTTGACTAGCGATTTAGTTACTCTAGACTTTTTTTTTTATTAAAAAAATTCTATATTTTATTTGTTTGTTTATAAATTTTTTTTCAATATACATAACCCAAAAATACTATATTTTTGATTTCTCATACACATAGACCAAAAATACTGAAATTTACTTACTTACATATACATAATCCAAAAATATTGTATTTTTTTCTTGCTATTTAAATTCTACATTCTTGTTTTTCGAATAATTATATTTTGTAGGTGATTGTGATTGTTTCCTAAAACCTACTAATTTATTTTACAAGATATGAAGAACATTGACATGGCAAAGAAACCTTTTAGAGAGTTTTGCAGACCTATATTTGGAAGACTATTGAATCCCATTGTACCTCCAAAAACTAATGCTATCAACTTCCAACTTAACTCAGCACTAATTTTCATGATACAATCTCACAAATTTGGAGGAGAAAATTCAAAAAAACAATTTTTACACCTTGAGGTATTTCAAGAATATTGCAATATGGTGAATTGTGAAGGAGTCTCAGTGAATGTCATTCGGTTGATGACATTTCCTTTCAGTATCAAGGATAAAGCAAGAACTTTGTTGGATTCTCTCCCTCCACAAAGCATCACAAGTTGGGAACAACTGGAGCAATGATTTCTAAATCACTTTTTCCCTCTATGTAGGACGACGTATATGAGGAATATAATCACAAGATTTGCTCAGATAGATGGAGAATCATTATTTGAAGCATGAGACAAATTTAAGTGTTTATTGCGATAGTGTCCTCATCATGGTTTGGAAGAATGGCTGACAGTGAATATATTATATATGGAGATTTCTTTCTCAAACAAGACATTATTGGATTCATTGATAGGAGGTTCTTTGATGAATAAAAGTTTAAATGAAGCATATGCCTTAATTGATCAAGTGACACTGAACCTCCAAGAGTGGTCAAACAAAAATTGGATGGAATATTTCCCAAATATCCCAAAGATGCGAGCCAAGAATGCAAATGTGATTGTCACATAAGAATTGTTACAACCCCACCCTAGAATTTTGAAAACTGTATAGAAAATTTCATCAAATCATAAAACTAGAGGTCCAAATAGTTAGAGGCAAGAATAGAGAGGTATACTTCACAATAGAATGGTTCTTTGTTACAACTCTCAAATAAATACCTCTCTCCTGAGTCTAGTGCAGATTTTAATGCTATCAAGTTGAGAAAGGAGAGAGATGTGAATAAAAATGAAGAAAAGAAAAATTAGAGAACCACAACAACTCTTTCACTTCAGTAAGAGTCTATAGACCGCCTGTTCCATTCCCTTAATGGTTGGTCACAACAAAGTTAGATGAGCTCTTTAGACTTTCGCCACATACTCTAAAGCCAATGCCTCCACTTAGAACCTATGTACCAACAGTCACTTTTCCACAAAGGCTAGTGAAAGCCAAGAAATATGAAGAATGTGACAAGTTTTGTGATGATGATATGGTGGCATACTAATTTATGAATTCTAATGTTACTAAGGTTACAAGTAGTTATAATGTTATGGATCTTTCTAATGATGAGTTAGTGGCTTGCAAATTTTTTGATTTGCCTATTGGGGTTACTGATTGTTATAGTGATATATAATTTTCTGATGATGATTGTGTTGAGGATGATCAGTTTAAGATTGCCTATGATGTTGTTGATCCTCTTGTTGATAATTTTAATGTTAGTGAACTCTTCACTGATAATGATGATGTAGTGGATAAGAGTGTAGGGACTTGTGCTATGGAAGCAAAGACCCAAGAATGACTTCCTTTGATCACACAACCACTCGACACAATGGAAGTTGCAGGAATTGAACCAGTAAATGATGAAAGTGTAGGGACTTATGTAGAGAAGGCAAAGCCCCGAGAATCACTACCTTTAGTGGCACCACCACCTGAGCCAGAGCCAGAACCATTACTTGACCTAGAAGAAGTCACATTCACTTGTTTAGAACCATCAGGTACCTTTCAACAATGCAAGGTTAGTATCTCTTGTGACCTTTTAGAAATTTCCTTAGAGGTACTTGTAATTAATTTGTTGGATGTGATTCATTTTCATAGACATGCTAAGTTAAACTTAATATGGTTCTAGTTCTTTCTCATATAGCATGCTTTTAGGAGGTGTGCTCTTTCATTGGATGTGCAATTTTTTTTGGGCCTAGATTTGGATGCTTCAACTGAACCGTCTCCGACCTCCAAAATGAATCTTCAACGAGACGACGATGGAGAGAACACTGCTTCATGGTATTGATCTCAAGATGATAGCTCTCTCCACAATATGAGCTATTGGAAAGAAAGTTTGGAAGTATCTTACTTCGGCCAAAGCGAGATTTGGATAAACCTAAATAACGGGTCGAGCTAATGGCCTGAAACAAGTGCTTCTTGGGAGACAACCCAAGTTCTTTCTTATTTTTGTTTAAAATTTTCTTTTCTCTTTTTCCTAACCCATTCCCTCTACTCAATTTTTCTTATCTAACCTTATTTTTGTAGGTTTCAACTATTAGGAGGATTGCAATTTCCCAATAGAGGAGTGAATGATTTAGACGTTTTGTGCACATTACTTGGTAACTTCTCTCTTTCAAACCTCCTCCGCATTAGATTTTTGGTTTTCATTAGGACAATGAAAGATTTAAGTCTGGGGGGATGTATATATGTTGGGTTGTCGGTTAGTTTTTTTCATATTTATTTTTTTATAATAAATTTTTCTAGTTGCATCATCTTCACATTATAGCATGGCTTGTTTTCTTGTAAAAATTGTAGCACGCTTGTATCTATACTTTCATATGTTGTGAGGTATGTGCTAGTATGCTTAGTGATCTAATTTTTTCTATCAATAGTAGCATGAAGTGAACAATGTTTTTCTATGAATAGTTTGAGAATTTGCCTAGTTTTAGGATCTCTTTACATTATGCTTGACTTTGATAGTAGATACATCTAAAAAATAGTCATGATTCATAGAACTAGACTAGTACTTATTTTTCTAAGGTGATTTTTCAACTACATTTTGGTTATTGGAGAAACTCGGATCATGTCAACACATTTAGAAAAATCAAAATTCCCTTTTGCTTATTCTAATGTTACATAACACTACATCTTGTAAACATAAAAAAAACATGAATAAGGGGATAAAAAAATAGTTGTCGTGAGTGGAAATCAATAAGTTACCCCTTTGAGACCAAGTTAGGTTACTGGGAAATAACTACTATGTTTCTCTTGATCCGAGCTATCCTTTGAGACCTTGTGTAGCTTGAAAAAGATGAACCAAGCGCGTGGCAAGTAAGTGTCTATCACTGAAAGCACAAGGTACATAGTTAGATGATGAATTGACTAGGCTTGGAGTTAAAATTGGAATTGTTAAGCCAGTCATCGCACTGAGCATAGAGAACTTTAACATAGGTTATTCTCAAACTTTGTATCATGCTCACCAATGAAACTATAGGATAGGACTAACATGACTCACTAGGGATAATGATGCATCTCATTGCCACATGAATCTTGATTGCAGGTTTTTGCTTGAGGATAAGCAAAGGTTTAAGTCTGGAGGTGAATCTATGAAGATCTCATTGTAGCTCGAGTGCAAGTTTCCTTCGATTTGAGGTATTCAAGTCATCTTGGTCATGGAGACTTATAATTTGACATCTTAAGCAAACATCTCCTTAGAGGTGTGTCCCTGGGATGATTGGGTATAAGTCAAAGTGCCTGAAGGTATTTAAATTGCCCATAGAGAATTCATAACTCCTTTTATAAGGAACGTATATCCTATCACCACTTGTCAGGATTATTACACATAAGCCTTTGGGCAAAGTAGAAACACGTCATGGGGATGGTCCTCTTGGACAGTTGTTTGAGTAATTTAAATCCGCGAGACAAGGAACTACAACTTAGGCTAGATGTGACGTAGTCAGCCTAGTGGAGACTAACACATAGAACATGTCCTGAAACGAGCAGGTATAAGATGAGTGAAAGGAACAAATGCACTGATAAATGTTGCTATTGAAGGGTTCAAAATTATTCTTAAATCAACTGGGGTTCAAATTTTTTTGGTTAATTGGAGATCATGATGTACTACTAGGTGCTACTCATGATCGATCCATAATTAATGCTTAATTATGGATGACTAACATAAATCGGGAACCTATTGGTTCATACACACTACGAGTAAATCTGAAAGACATAAAACAAGTTTGAGAAATGAATTCTCAGATTGAGAGAGACTAAGTCTGGTTAGACCAGACGAAGGACAAATATGAAAGATATTTTGTCGGAACGAAAGTGCGGATGGGTCACGTCTTATGAAGACAAATTGGACCTTTTTTGGTTTAATTATGAATCAAATTAGTTTGGTTTTAATGAAAGATGGTTTGGTTATTGAACCACGGTGGTTTGGTTTTGAACCAAGATGGTTTGGTCTTAAACCAAACTTAAAGCTAATAGATTAGAATTTGGGTTAGTGGGTACGAGTTTGAATCTGCTATTCAAACCCGTTAGGAGATCTAGGTTAGAGAGAAATATAACAACTTTTGAATTAAAACCTAATTATTACGTTTGATCCCCTCTCCTCCCCCCCCCCTCTCCTTGCCACCGATGCCCAAGGAGGTACCTCCGCCACCGCCGTCCAGTAGCTCCGACCGGCCTCCCATGTCTAGCAGCTCCGGCCACCCTAGCTACTATTTCAAACAGTAGTTCCGGCCAAGAGGGTCTAGCCGCCGGGAATCTGCTGCTCCCAATAGCTTCTAAGTCGTCGGACAGTAAACAAAACTTGCTATTTTGCTTGCCGCCGGCGACCCTCCTCCCTGCTGCTGATTTCCTAGCCATTGGACAGAAGTCTAGCCGCCTAAAGTGAACCTCAAGTGACGTTGGACAACAAGAAAAGGCCACAAGATAATAGCCTTTTGTCATCAGACAACAGCCTTTTGTCACCGGACATCAACCCCTTTGGCTTCTCCTCTCCCTCGCTTTGTGTCGCCGGGTTGTCCTCGCCGCTAGGCACAAAGTTGAGTCAGAATTCTCTCTCGGATCCATCCTCTCCTTCCTTTGGCTACTACCAAATTGGAGATAAAAACTTGTGGCTTAGCGATGTTGTCTCGAAGATATGTCGACGTGGATATCAACAGAGACAATCTTTCAAAAGGTTGCTATTTGATACCATTTTTGCTTCACGTCATCTAATAGGAATAGTTTCTTTATGAAATTTAATTTTATGATTATGTCTGTGCATGTGTGTATCCTGTATATGTGTGATGCGGGTATTGTAATAATTTAGATTATTATTATCCTTCTGCTACTTATTTTGCAAAATAAAAAATTTAAAACACGTATAAAGACACCCAATAGTGGTATCAGAGTTACCATGTGTTTCGACATAGATTATGGATCTATGTTTAGCATGTCCTAGGTTGTCTAAAGTTATATTTAGAAATTTTAGGAAATTTTGGATAAGAAATTGTTTCAAAATCCAATATAATTTTTTTTTCAATTTTCAAAAAGTTTCCTAATTTGTTAGGAAATCCAATTTTGGAAATATAGATTAATCTAATTTTGAAAATATTTTCTAATTTGAAAATTATTTCCTAATTTGTTAGGAAAATCCAAATCTAGAAAATTGTTTCCTAATTTAATTGGGAATTTTCTTATTTGGAATATTTTCTATTAAGATTTGGAATTAGATTTAGAAATTATTTCCTAATCTAATTAAGGAATTATGATTTATGAAATCAAATTTTTTAACATATTTATTTCCTAAATTAATTTATGACAATGATGACATGACTTATGTCATAATTTATGTCATGACATATGCATGATTAATGTCATGTTAGATGTCATGATTAATGCCATGTTATATATGACATAATTATGTCATGTAGAAGCATACATATAGTTTACCTATTTTGCATATAATTGATGAGGTATCAAATAAAATAAATAAATCCCTTATTTAATTTTAAAGCTTAGACATTCCGTTAATATGGTCTCGAATTAGAGTTTAATTTTTAAGCATGAGTTATTGGACTCTCTCCAAGCCCAACTTAAAATTAGATATGTTTAAACCATTGAGATATGATCTCATGATTAATGGGTCAGATTTAACTTGAAACATTGATTTGTTGGACTCTCTCCAAGGTTAATGTGAATAGAGGTAAAGTTAGATGATATACATATGATGTATATATATTAATGAGTTGACAACCCGATGTTTATGCAAATATCAATAAATTGATAGGATAATGTGATAATTATATATATGCGATATATAATTAGTATACTTGATACCTACCACTAGAACTACAAATGACTTGTTGGAGTCTCTCCAAAGTTGTTCTTATCTATAGTGGATATCAACCAACTTGGAGAAAATCTACTATCTCCCGAATTCTAAGTAAGGGCTCTTGAATTCGATAAGCAAGTGGGACTTCCTTTTATGAATGTAAATTATTTGCATTACATAGTAAATTCATCACTCGTATATTTACTCAATTTTGTATTTCTAGGTTAATATAATCATAATGTTATCTTTAAATTTGCGCTCAATTTTAGACACTAATAAACTAACTGGGTCGAACTTCTTCGACTGGTTTTGAACCCTTAGAAATGTTCTCAAGGTTGAGAATATAACCTATGTCCTTGAAGAGCCTCTTCTCAGAGGTTGATTGATGATGCTATTTCAGACCAAATGTTGGCCCATCAAAAACATACAACTAATTCTGAGCTTGCTAGTTGCATCATACTAGCCTCGATGTCCCTTGAATTTCAAAAAATAACATGAGCATATGGATGCTTATATGATTTTTTATCATCTTCGTGAGTTGTTCTATGAGCAAGCTAGATCCAAACAGTTCGAGGTCACCAAGATTTTCTTTCGCTCAAAGATGCAGGAGGGTTTATCTACGGTGTAATATGTACTAAAGATGAATGACTACATTGAGCGATTGGGATCACTTGGATTTGTCATAGATCATGAATTAATTATTAACTTAATTCTACATAGTTTGCCTGATAGTTATTCATATTTTGTGATAAAATATCAGATGAACCATTTTGAATTCATAATTCCAGAGCTGATCAACATGGTTAAGATAGTAGAACTAGCTATTAAGAAAGAACAGAAAGTTGTGATGTTGTTTGACACTTTAAAAAAGGTTCTAAGAAGAGAAAGTCAAATGCTCAAGCTAAGGGCAAGAAAAAGGCTAAGAAAGAAGAACCGACACCAAATGGGTCATGTCACCATTGTGGCAATATGGGATACTGACGAACAACTGTAAGATTTATCTTGAGTCCGTGAAGAATATGACATCTAATACCCCATCTGCTTTAGGTATCTTCGTTATTGAATGTCATATTATTTCTTCTTGACACTTGAGTATTAGATAATGGGTGTGGCTCACATATATGTAATGACATACAAGGGCTAAGGAATAGTAGAAGATCAGTCAAGGAAGATTCAAATTTATGAGTTGGCAATGGAGCAAAGGTTGAAGCTAAAGCCATAGGAACTTATTTGTTGAAACTCCCTAGTGGAATTATCTTGGAACTAGATAATTATTATTATGTTCCTGCTTTAATAAAGAATATTATTTTTATTTCTTGTTTAAATAGAAAGGGCTTCCATTTGACTTTTAATAACAATTTTTGTTATATAACTTTGAATGATATTTTTTATGGATCTGGAACATTATGAAATCATATTTACACATTAGATATATCCAATGACATATTCAATATCAAAATGAGCAACAAATGCGCTTGAAGAGATGATCAATTAACTTCCTACACATGGCATTGTCACTTTGGCCATATAAGTAAGAAACACATGTCCGAATTACACAAGTGTGGAATTTTGGAATCATTTAAATTGGATTCATTTGATACATGCACTTCATGTTTATAAGGAAAGATGACTAAGTTATCTTTTAAGGTAAAAGGTGAACGAGAGAATGACATATTCGGTCTTATACATACCGATGTATGTGGACTCATGTCAACTCATGCACAAGGAGGTTATTGCTACTTCATGACCTTCATCGATAATCACTCACGATTTGGATATGTGTATCTATTAAGATACAAGTCTAAAGCATTTAAAAACTTCAAAGAATTTAGACATGAAGAAGAGAAACAACTTGGAAAAAGTATTAAAATTCATTCAATCGGATCGAGGTGGTGAATATTTAAGCCAAGATTTTCAAGATTTCTCAGAGACAATGGGATATTATGTCAATGGACTCCGCCTTACATGCCACAACATAATGGTGTGTTAGAAAGACGAAACCAAACCATGTTGGACATGGTTAGGTCGATGATGAATCATTCAAGTCTTCCCAAATCCTTTTGAGGTTACACACTCGAGATAGTTGTTTACTTGCTAAATTGAGTCCCGACTAAGGTAGTCTTTGCTACTCCATATGAGATATGGAATGGTAAGAAACCTCATTTATCTTATTTGAAGATATGAGGTTGTTCTACTTATGTGAAGAGGACTGTATTAGATACGCTAGATGCTAAGTCTGATAAATATCTATTTATTGGTTACCCTAAGGAAACTAGGGGTTATCAATTCTATCAACTTTTGGAACAAAAGGTATTTGTTTCAAAGCATGCTGTATTTTTAGAGAAAGAGTTTATCTTGCAAAAAAAATAGTATGAGTGAGGTTGAACTAAGGGTAGTTCAAGAGACTCCAATAGACATAGAAGAGATGCTTAATCAAGACCAATAGTATGTTGCTTATAGGGATGAGATAATGGCTGAACCTGTTGATACACCATCACTTTGTAGTTATAGTAGGACACGTCTAATTCTCGAGAGATATGTATTTCTAATAAGTGACTTGAGAGACATGTTACTCATTGAGGATGAGGAGCCTACTAGATATGAAGCAGTTCTGAAAATTTCAGAGAGGGACTCATGGTTGAGAGCCATGAAATCGGAAATGGATTTCATGTATGAAAATTGAGTTTGGAACTTAGTGGACCCACTAGAAGGTATAACACCTATTGGGTGCAAGTGGATTTTCAAGAAGAAAATCGACATAGATGGTAATTTGATTACCCACAATGCAAGATTGGTGGCAAAAGGCTATCGTCAACAATATGGTATTGACTATGACGATGTCATGCCCCGGGAGGATATTTATCCGATGAAAATCGGACAGCCCCTCCCCTGTACGACGGACAATATCCTGGATATAGAATACGTCAAACACACAAATACCCAACACGGGTATATACATCCATACACAGTGTAGTAATAATAAGAAAAATACCCCACACGGGTATTCACAATCCACGCAGTGTATAGAAATGATATAAATACCCCACTCGGGTATTGCACAA
>JBBUKS010046007.1:0-10349 GCA_038050645.1 Hedychium gardnerianum | reverse complement strand
CGGACAAATACCCTCTCGGGGCGTGACAATTTAATGGTATCAGAGCCCCAGGTTGCGATAGCCTGTTTTCGTGTTTTTCTTTTCGGATTTCGGGATTTGTTTTCTTCGATGCGACTTTCCGAGTTTTGGGACAAGGCAGCGACAGGACATCTCCGGCAATAGGATGTAAGTTCTTTCTGGTAGCTTATATTTTGGTAAATACTTACCTAGTAGTCTGATATCTGTATAACTCTCTAGTTCATATTTAGCGCAAATCAAATCGAGTTTGATTTTCCCCAAAACCTTGCTAGATATATCTAAGCTCTTATTGAGTAGTGTTAAGTGGTATTCTTAAGTTGAAGTGCTGTTGGATGATGCTTCAATTTGGATTAAGCATTTGAGATAATGACCCGGGATTATGGTATAATGGTAGGATACCTAAGTTATTATTCGAACATCCGTGGTTCGATCCCCAATTATAATGCATTTATAGAAATTTTTCTCTCCGCTTAAGTATTTCTTGCTTTTCCATTTGCATCATCCATTGGCTTAATCTAGTTTTAAAGAGATCCATAATTCATGAATTAATGAAGCTCGTGTTCTGATTTAAATTTCCTTGATAGCAAAAAAAAAACAATTTTATTCTCATTATTATCTTGCACAATAGGATCACTCACATTGGGCTGGATATTTTAACATTTGGTTTCGTACCAAATTACAAGAATGCTACACTCTTCTAACAGTATTTCCTGGTATCGCTCAAAAGATTAAAAGAATATACACTTGAAAAGTCAAACCATTTTGAATCCATGCTATGTTAGAGTGAGTTATGGCTCCACCACATCAACATTTAGACTGAATAGCAATCAGAACATCATATAACTATAATTGTGAGATTGACAGTGTCCTTTTGCCGAACAAGTTGCCACGAGTTACAGCCTTGTTGGGAGTTCTAAACGGAACATAAATATATGTAGGGTAATCCTTGGTTATCTAAAGCCATCAGCTTGGCTTCATTACATTATTGTGTTTAATAAACTGTCCATTTTGTTTCTCATCATTGCCAGTTTTTATTCACTTCTTTTGTGTTAAAATTTCATTGCTGAAAATTCTATGGTTAAGGGATTCCTACAAAGGTGGATTTGGTATTAGTTTCATTTCCTGCTTTTGCTTTGAAAACATGCCGATTTTGGTATAAAAAAATTGGTTTAATACCTGTGGCTTTATACTTTATAGTGTTAAGGAATAAAAAGCTTGTACTGTAGAAATTAAACACAAATTTTTGCCTCTTGCTCAAATTATATGCACTCTGCAAGTCTATTCATTGATCAAACTGGTAAGGGTCTTCAGTAAGAGGGTTTTTCAATTTTGGAATTTGGAGTAGCAGATTAGGAGTGACAGTCCTTGAGTGTAAGACTTCGGCTTTTCAATGTAGGAATTAGCAACAAAAGATGATTTACTAAAGTTAATTATTGTTGATTTGGGTAAGTTGCAGGTAACTTTGTGATTTACCTTCATTATCCATAGACACAATCTTGGTTCGAAAATACTCACCTCGTGGACACGCCAATCGACTTAGAGAGAATGAGATGTGGCATTAAGATAACATAATTCGATATGCTCGAGTTTGCGAGTAAGAATGCCTATATCTTGTAATGCTCTAATGGTTATTTGACAGGTTTTCTTTCATGTTTCCCTGATTCTCTCAGTTAACAAATTTATCTTGACATCTCCAAGTGAGTCTTCCACAATGCCTCATGTAGGTCATAGTGGTTTATTAGGCATAATGAACCTACCAATTTTACCTCATGTCATGTCGAACATTCTCCTTTAGTTGACTGTTCGTGTCCAACCGTGGAGAAAACTGATGCATAATAAGGATCCTTCAAAGACGATCCTTGCTTAGCCTTCTTTTTTATTTATATATGAAATTTGCTTTCCATTCTGATAGTGTTTTTTTTCAATATCAGGTTGTAGTTATTGATCCAGAGGCTTATACGTACGACGATGAAGTCCTCAAGAAATCCGAAGCTATGGGGAAACCAGGCCTTGTCGAGATTTATGCCAAAGAAGACAGCTTCATATTCACCATTGAATCGACAGGTGCCATCAAGGCTTCCCAAATGCTCATCAACGCGATTGACGTCCTGAAGCAGAAGCTGGACGCGGTGCGCTTGCAAGATGAAGCATCCGATATGAACGAACTGACTTCGCACCTGGGAATTCAGTCGATATAGATGTATTCTCCATGCTCCTGTCCTTCCTCGTCAATGCTTGGTATTTTCTCCATCGATTTTCTACTTACTACCTTCGAAAGAGCTTTATCTATGCATTATCTTGTTCTTTAAGTGTCTAGCATGTGATTTAAGTTATATTAGGTAATTATATTTGAAACTTGTAGTTAACACTAACAAGTCTTGATGATCATGATGAGGGACTCAAAGCATGTCATTGTTTTCCCTGGATAATTATGTATTGCATGATTTATTCAAAGTTGGTCTAGATTTCAGTAAAAATTACTAGGGTTCCAGTTATTTATTTATTGATTGATCTCTCATTTAGAGTTAGATTTATATATTTGAGTCACTATTAATCTATTATCCTTATTAATTAGTTCATAAACTCACTTTATGATGAGAAATATTGAGGATGTAGAGCAAAATGGAGGCTAAGTCAATATAAAGAGATGGTAAGACATGAAAAAAAAAAAAAGTTATTCTTCATCATCTATTTATATATCCATTCATTGAAATTTATTTTAACACTGGCTGGCAACTTAACGCAATCCTCCTTCTTTATCTGAGCTTGGGACCGATCATGACTATTTATATAGATGAACATTTTTAGATAAATGTTTGATTTTGGATTATCATAGATAACTTTGATTATTCGTCTATGGTTATCCATGATAAAAGTGTTTGGTTCGAAATTTTTCTTGATTTTGAATTTTTTTCTCAATTTTGAAACGTCAGCAAATGTCATGAATCGGGGCATCCAACCTTGAATCGGATTACCTTCGACTATTGAGATTTTTCTCGATTTCAGAGGTTAAGCAAAAAAAAAATGAAATTATCTTTGAAACGATCGAAGCACGATTGGAGCCGAGCGCGGTCGTAGAGTGTGGTCGTCGAGCGCAAGCGGGGTGGTGCTGCATTCCTTCACGCGTGCGGCAGCAACGCGTAGAGGCCCGGTGGCCAGAGGTGGCAGCAGGCGGCAACAGTCGATGTTGTCACCGTTAGCATAGGATGGCGGTAGTGAACAATTGGCGATAGACAATGGCAGCGCGTGGTGATAGCGGGACCGGTGATAGCGGGACCGAGATCAAGAAGAAGAATGAATTTTTTTTTTAACTTTGATATTTTGATTAAAATTTTAGTAAATTAAATCAATTAACTTCTAATTATAGTTGGAATAAATTAAATAGATTTAATTTAAAGTTCAATAAAATTATTTTAAAATTTTTTAAAATAATAAAAATATATTATCTGATTTTATTTATTTATATATATCATTATTATTATTTATGTTTTTAGATTTTAATTTTTAAAAATTAAAATAAATACAATCGTCGATCCGGTGATTGATATAATTCTTTACATTTAAGGGTAATACCATAAAATATTATATTAGATTATATTCTAAAATTTTCAAACAAATAAAATTTTATTGCATTACTTAAATTAAATCAAACAATATTATATTATGTTTTATTTTTTATAATCAAAGTTATATGATTATATGATAATTATATAATTAAAATTATACATAATAACTTTAAATCAAACAAATCCGTAGGGATCTCCAATCCATACACTAAAACATAAATTTGATATAAAAATAATACTAAATCACTTCAACTCATATACTAAATTTTCACACCAAAAATGACTGTAGGAATAATGTAATATCATATTTGGTGTTGCACTATTTATTTATCCATATTTGATTTGAAGAGAATTTTTATTTTTTATTTGTATATTATTATATAATTAATAAAATATAATATAATTAATTTATAATAATTAGTATTTTTGACTTTATTTATAGGAATATTAGTTATTTATTATAAATTTAAATTAAGTGTATTTAGTAATATATTTTAATTTTATTATATATATTTATAAAGATTTAATTTATTAAAATTATTAATTTTAATATATTTTAATTATAATTATATTTATAAATTATATTATTAATTTTATAAATATATGTTGATAATTAAATTATGAATAAGATAAATAAAATATTTTAATGAATATTCTTTTTTGGTGTGATATGGTGTGGATGAGTTGAAGTTGAAATTGTATTTGATATTGAAATTGTACTATTTTGATATGAAAATTATACTAAATATTATGTTTATGGTCGGAGATAGTCTTAGATGATCTCACGTTGGTATCCTTAAGTCCAAATCTAATTATGTTATCTTAGGGCTCGATAAAATGTAACACGACTCACTATCTCGATCTATTAATGATGATGGATTGAACTTATTAAACCCTAAACCCCCTTAACTCCAAATCCAACTAAAATCTCAAATGTGCATGGACAATGAAACCCTTAAATCTAAAAAGAAGATTCAACCAAACCACAAATGTTCATGGACAATGAAACCCTTAAATCTAAAAAGAAGATTCAACCAAACCTCCCCCCTAAGCCTTAAACAGAACATTCAAAGCTGTTACTTTTAGATTTTTAGGGCTGAGTGAAAAAAGAATAACTAATGTTTAAAGTTTATGTTTGTGGATTTCTAGGTCAAGTTGACCACTTCTTTAATAAAGTACTTTGTGTCATAAACAAAAGGGGGAATGATTTTCAGAAAACAAAGTATTAAAGTATTTATGAAGAAAATGAAATGTAAAAAAAAAAAGAAAAAGAATTCTTCTTCCTTTTACAATAATTGTAATTGAATGCTCTCACATTGTTGTGCCTTTACAATTGACTGATATGTAGTGCTGTCAGAGTGTAGTTGTAGGTCTTAACAAAATCATTGAAGACAAGCACTAAAGAACTGTTTGGTCCCACACCCATCAAGCAATTAATTCAGACATCCAATTAATCATTTTAGGGAAAATATAATATAAATTAAGTAATTTATTTTTATTATTTCCTTTAAAAGTACTAATTAGTGGATAAAAATTATTAGGGTGATGCATTTATTACAACAAAAGGTAGATTATAAAAAGTAAAGGAAAAAAGAAGACTACACACTTCTTTCTCTCCCTTCCTTTTTATTATGCCTTAGAACAAGTTCTTTTACTTAAATCAAATATACTTTTCTCTTAAATAGAGGCATTTATTTCTTCTTTTAAAAAAAAAAATTAGACTTGTGCTTTGAAACAAGTAATTAGGAGAAACATCATTCAAAGTTTCAACACTAGCTCACATGGGAAGAAAGACTTGTGAACTAAGATTCTAGTTAATAAATTGTAAAGATAAATTTCGCTTTAGCCTCTCAAATTTATCAAAATCATTGATTCATCCCACATAGTTCAAAACTAATGTCGACTCCGAATCTCAATGGAAATGATTCAGGAGGTCGGCTTTTGAATATGTATAATTATAAAGAATTATATTCTATTATCTATCTCGAATGAGTTTTTTTTATGTCTCTACGGGACGAATTGATGACTAATACATAAGACGTTGTTATCATGAAATTTAGGAATCAAATCCTGACTAGTAGCAAGATTTTTATCATTTCAAATGTATTGGTTATTATTCGAGTTAGTAGTCATTCGTGATTTATCTCTTTTATATTGATCCTAAGATAAATTGACGGGGACATTTGGAGCGAACATTTCGCTTTTTACCATCGTCGAATCAATTTTCCATGTTGAGATTTTTTAAAGACTCTTATATATGAATATGTGGGAAGATGTAAAAATACAAATAACTTTAGGGGGTGAATTGGAATTTTCCTCCTAATTTAATTTTAAAATAGTATATACACAAAAGTCCACACTTGAGCATCTCAAGGTCAAACAAAATCTCTCATTATTTATTTATTTACTTATTTTCAACCTTTTTCCATTTGCAGACAAAGAAACAAGTTGTCAAATGTTGTTGTGTAGTTGTTAAGGCAGTCTCTCTTTTCTTCTGTTCTTTCATTTTCACCCCGAAATTTAAGACAATTTTACTTTTACCCTTCACACTTTTCCTACCCTTTCATTTTTATCCTCTATAAGTTAAAATATTACATTTGGTCACTATAATCTTGACCTTAATATTGCAAATCATAATTTTTGGATCCTACTCGCCAGCCACAACCCGAGCTAACGATAATTTTTAAAACACCTTCTAAGATTTTTAAATATTTTATATTTTTTATATCGAAGGTATTTGATATGTTTATTAAGATAAAAGTATTTTAAATTTTTTATTGAGTAAAATTTTATTTTATTTTATTTTATTTTTCCTTGTTCTTGTTTTGAGAACTATAGAGCAAAATAAAATTCTTTGAACTATGATGGGCAAAGTGTAAAGATAGATAAAATATGGGGGCAAAATAGCAAAGCAGTGCATTTCGATGAGAATCTGATAGAACAAGCTCTTTCTCGATCGGTTGATTCTTAGAGATGAAAAAAAAAATTAGTAGTTTCTCTGATCTCCATTAACGCCGGCATTGAGCTTCTTGTTCGGAGGAGGAGCCTCGACAGGGGAAGCCCATGGCGGCCATGATTCCGACGAGCACTCGCCGGCACTGAAGCAGGAGCCGATCACCTCGCCGGGACTCGCCTGCGGTGAGCTGGAATGGTGCCTGCGCTTGCGGCCGTTCATGGCGGCGGCCATTAGCTGGCGGCATTCTTCCGTGGCTACCTACGGAGTGCTGCAGCGGTGAGCAGGGGAGATGACAGAAATGGAGGAGGAGAGATGAGAGTGGCGAAAAGTTCCAACCTTTGGGGCTCCGAGGAGGGAAACGAGGCGGCGGCGGTGGATTTCCAGCCACTCCGCCGCGTGAAGCAGCGCCGCCGCCGCCCACACCGACGCCGGATGTCGAACCCATCTCCAGTCTTTGTGAAGCAGACAGCCGGAGAAATCGATTAGCTTTATCAATATTAAAATAAAATTTTAATATTTTTTGTTTTATTAAATTTTTAGCTATTTTTCCATTAAATTTGACATCTGAATTACTCACCGGCGACTACGGCAAGAAGGGCCGTTTCCGATCTCCTCGCTAGTTTACGGACGGCAGCGCCGCCGCCGTCGGCGGCGGCGGAGAAGGCGGCAAGAAGGTGGTGAATGAAGGATAGAGCAGTTATGGGATTCATCCGCCAGCCGAGGGCGTCGAGAACCAGGAGCTCCATTCGTTGAACGGTCTTTGGCTCGAACAAGTATCCGGCTTCCACCGGCGGCGGAGGAGCCTGGAGATCGAGCAGCAGGGGGACGCGGGTCTCCTCCACCTTCGCCGCCAGGGAGAGGCACGCCACAGCGGCGAGGCGCCCCATCCAGGGCTTATCGCCGTGGAGCCGCATCAGCCCGCATCCGGCGTCGGAGAGGAAGCAACGGTCGAAGTAGGCCACCGCGAGGAGCGCCGTGAGCGCCGAAAAGCCTTGGAAAGAAGCGGCGCGGACGATCCATTCGGCCGCCTCCTCCCTCGCCTCCCGGAGGTGGGAATCGCTGCAGCCGCCGGCGATGAGACAGGGCGAGGCCTCTGCTTCCTTGCCCACCAGAGAAGACAGCGCCTCCTCCCAACCTTCCTCGCCGACCGAGACCATCATCGGCAGCATTTCCTCTCCTCCGCCGCCTTCCACCTCCGAGCTCGCTTCTCCACAGAACAACCGATCAAAAAGAGGTAAAAATCCCATCTTTTCCTCCTCCGAGCAACAGGAAGAGCAAAACTCGAACTCTTCTCACAAGAAACTGAAAGAACAACAAGAAAAAGGAAGATATCGGAGGGAGTTGGAGCTTCTCTCCGCCATTGTTGTTCTCTTCTTCTTCTTCTTTTCTTCTTCTGCGGAGGAAGCGAAAGCTCAAGAAATAAAACGCGATGGCGAAAGCTTGGGGTTTCGCCACGTCATCACCTGCTCCCTTTTTCAATCATTATTATTTTTTATTTTTAAATTATTATTATTATTATTATTTTAATATTAAATAGATGACCTTTTTCTCATTTACCCTAAAAATTTAAAATATAATTTGTATATATTATTATTATTATTATTATTATTATTATTAATTATAAAATAATAAAATAAATCGTTGTGTCTATTATAATCAAAATAGGTGAACTCAACTTAGTTCGTACGTCAAACTGTATGGGGGTGGCTTAACCCATAGATTAGTTTGACGAGTTATATATTAACACGATATTATTCTTAATTACCCATGTCATACTCAACCTAGATTAGGTATAGGAAATTTATCCTTCATTGAAAAATAAATTTAAAAATATTAATTATTTAAATAAGTTTTTATTAATATTTTTTAATTTATTTTGATAATTAATAAAAAAAAATCGTCGGATCGATTATTTCAAATTCGACGTTATTTGATTTGATTAATTATTTTTTTTAGATAAAGATGAGTCAATTTATAGGTTGTAAATCACATATAATTTTAAATGATAGTAAAAAAATGATTATACTCATTTAAAATATATTTTTATAGTTTATTCTTAAATTATAACAAAAAATAATACAAGTCAATTTATAATAGATCGAGAATTAATTTTTAGCATATTATAATAAATTTATCATCTATTAATTAATTAGGCACTCGTAAAAAATAATCTAGTGCAATCGTGAATTAACATAATATAGTCCTCATGGAATGGACTGATGACTAATACATGAAGTGTTATCATCATGAGGTCTGAGAGTCAAATCATGATTAGTAATTAGATTTTTGCTCTCTTCCATATATTGATCATTGTTCGGATTAGCTAAACTAGTCCTCATAATTTATCTACTTCGTATTAGTCTTGTGACGAACTGACAAAGACGTTGAGACGAACGTTTCATCCTTTTACCGAGATAAATTAACGTAATATAATCTATAATTATTCATATTATATTCAACCCAGCGGACGTAAAAATAAACTCATGGTATATCTTAAAATCGGTGTATTTAAAATGACAAAAACGAAATGGTACTATAATAAATAAATAAATAATTCAAAGATAAGTGAGAAATTGTACATATTACTTGGAAGAATAAAACACTATTTGCCATATAATTAAAAAAAAAATTAACCCCATTCCCCAAAAGGAAAACTATTGCTCCTTGATGCTTCAACGAGAGCAAGTATACAAACAACACTAAGAAAACCATGCTCGACACTCCCCGTACCATTTTCTAAGTACTTCGCATGGGGAAGCCTAAAATTGTCCGGCACCGGATCCAGGTGCATCTAGTCTCGCCTTTTTCATTTTACACCTCAAGGCTTCTCTATTTACTTAAATTTTATAATGGATCGATAAGATAATAGTTAACTCAAGAGTTTGCAAATTTTCAAAAAATAAAATCTTCCATAAATCCGTAATTAACTTCTGACATAGTGTTCTTGTATCATTAATAATTGTCTCCACGGGATGAGTTGTTGGCTAGTGCATGAGGTTATCAATAAAACAGGTCAAGTTTCAGAATGCATTAAATAGATTCTTCGATTGTCAAATTTACTATATATATATAATATGAGTTTTAAATTTTATGTTAAACATCTATATCTAGTCGGCTAATTCTTTTTATTATCGGCTATCAGATTTGGGGTGGTATGCTTAGGTTTATTTTTATTTATGATGATAAAAAATGAAATATTTATTTTCAGTATCCCCGTCAGCTCATTTCAGGATCAACACGAAAGAGGTAAATCACGAAGACTAATCTAATTAGTCCGAATAATGATCAATATATAAGAGAAGACAGATTTATCTTTATTCATTTGTTTAGAGTTCATTTTTCGAAGGTTTCTTTCTACCTATATCAATAGTTCACTCATTTAAAAAAAAAAATTGCCAAACATTTGATATCCCTTAGATGTGTTTGGATTTTTTTTTTTATAGATCCTTGATCGATCTAAATTTTATATCTATTTAGAGTTCACTCTTTTACAATTTTCAACCTGATCTAACATCATCAAGTGAACTTTAAGTAAATGTAGTTCCTTACAATTTACTCTGGACGGATCCTGAAATCAAAGATGAACTAACTTAAACTTAGAAAAATTTAATATAATAAATTATATATTATTTATTTAAAAATAAAAAATTATATATATATATATATACATTACATTGCACAATCAAATTGTACCCCCACATAATTTTAAAATACAAAATTCATCTATATTATAATTTATATTTATATCCTTAACAATTTAAAAGGATATTTAGTGGTGGAAAAAATAATGAGAATGTCAATTTTTTTTT
>JBBUKS010045997.1:0-10350 GCA_038050645.1 Hedychium gardnerianum | reverse complement strand
ATCTGTGATATGTTTTATTTGCATCATACTCATAGTAGCATTTCATTTTATTGCATGCTGATGACTATGTATCCCTTATGGGAGAGAGGGTCATCAGTCATATTTCCTGTCCACTCGATCACTCAGGGAAGTGATGGCTGGAGTGTGTGCAGTATCTCGGGTCATCAGTAATATTTCCTGCCCACTTGACCACTCATGGGTAGTGGTCGTATGGAGTGTATGCTCACAGGGATCTTTTATGATGCAGCTAGATAGCTACTTTACATCATGTCCACTCGTTCCACTTGAGAATAGTGGTTGTATGGAGTGCGCAATGTAGTCACCATCCTACCCATTCGATCACATTGATATAGTGATGGCTGGAGTAGTGAGTAGGATTGACTTTGCATTACATATGCATTTGCACTTGCATGTGCATTATTATTGTGGGTTTGTGCACGTTTGGACGTATGTTGACCTTATATGGTGACTTGATACATTTGATTGTATTTTTCTTGCTTGTAGAGGATTTATGATATTTTTATTATGCTACTAAGTATTGAGTAGTACTGTTTCAGATTTTGTATTATTTTTTGATCACTACTTCACACCTAGTGGATCAGACTTGTTTTAAGTAGTTTCTATTATGACCGTACCTTTGTTCAGGTTGGTACTTTTCTATTTGAGACTATATATCTTTGATTCCATATCAATATTAGTCATGCACTATTCTCCTTTACCCGCTGAGTTACTTTGAACTCACCGCCTGTATGTTTATTTTCTTCAGGTAGTAGTTAGACACTACATGAGTCGCTGGAGATCCCATCCACCAATCCCACAGCACATTGAGGGTGTTATTGTCTTCCGCTTCATATTTTATCTTTTCCTCTTTTATTTGGATTTATCAGTTGAGTTTTTCATCCATGCATTGTAATAAAATTTGTTTCTGATCGTTGGATATCAAATTTAGTTTTGGATTTGTCACTTTGGATATTTTTTTATTTTTTGTGTGTAAGTCAGGAAGGCTTACATTATTGTGGATGGTTTTAAGTCGTGTTGGCTAGTCTCGTATATCACTTCTCTTTTTGAGTGGTTTTACATATTGTTGATGTTGTAAAGTTTAGTTGTGGATATTACTGCGTGGTGTGTGGTTATTATTATCTGTTGTTGATTATGTAGCCAAAATATGTGATGGTTACAGGGGAGGTGTTGTCCGTTTTTTAACGGATAAGGATACTCTCGGGACGTGACAATGATAGTAGTTGGATGAAATGAAGAAAATTATTATACTCTAATGGGTATAAGTATGAGAATGAATATCTGATTTCCGATGAATATGAAGATGAAGATGAAAATTAAAAATCTCATATAGATAAATATAGAAATAAATATAATAAATAGGAATAAAAATCAAAAATATAAAATTTGATCCAAACTCGATTTATTCCATTCCTAATTGCCCCCGGGCCATCTTGCACATGAAAGAGCACAAGTCAGACTATGCCGAAAGTATTTCTAATAAAGTCTCTTAAATTACAATAGTACTATGGACAAATACGATAAAGATAAAGAGAAAGAGGGCATGAGAGAGAGTCATCATATTGCATACCTAATATTTAGAGGAGATAAGAGCACCAACTTGAAAACCCTAACCTCCATCTTCTCCCTAAGTGTTGGGTTATAAGGATTGTGGGGTGATAAGGATTGTGGGTTATGAAGGGGCCACGTAGAGATTCTGAGCCATATCCAGTTGTGGCTTACGGTTGTAATGTTTTTGTAGATAGGCCGCAAGCAGAATGAAGAGCTTGAGAAATCGAGCTCGGAGCATCGAGTAGAAAGCTTAGGAAGGTCAAAATGAAAAGTTCAAGGAACTCAAAGTGGAGAGCTCGTCCTTAGCACAGCTGATGAATTACCATAAATGTTGAAGTGCCAACTAACAAAAGAAGTAGGTCGACCTACCAACCTATCAATATTAGATCAGAATAGGATCACCCACGTAGGAATGATCTGTTGACCTAGAACAAGATCGATATCACATGGTACTAGCCACCTTGTGAAGAAAAACAAAAACAAAAAATGCTTTCATCTTACTACCCATTTAATCTTAGATCTTTGTAGCTACTATGAGGTAGACCACCTAGTTTTGATCTTAGGTCCTCAAGGTAGGACTGCTAACTGGTTGAAAGAATTCTCTACTGTGAATTGAACTCTACTTTTTCTATTTCCTTCTGAAACTTCTACTTCAGCAGACTGCCCCGATCTTAGGCCCTCTCGCAATGGAGTCTCGGTCGCCCTCCTATCCGCTGCCCTTTCCACAGAACCAGCAAAGTCGAGACTTCCCGCTGCTCATGTCATGGGTCCAGAGTCAGCAGCAATCCTCTGCTACAGTCGATAGGCATTCTTCGATCAATCATCATCTCGGAAATTCTGTCATGTTTCTGCCTGTTCTTAGCGTCCAGTCACTCGAGCTCCACTACCGACTCAACATGCCCTTTCGTCGTTGCCAACCACAGTCAATAGGGACCACTCGGACGATACATTGTTCTACTTCATGTCTCATTCCATCAACATAAAAAGAGAAAAGAATGAAATTCACAGTTTTCCGAGGGAGAGGATGTGGCTCGGCATATCCATTCATTCTAAACAATCAACCAAAAGAACAAACTCTATCAATCTTATAAAATGTCTCACTCTTGATCTCTCACACAACCAGTCGACACTTCAATCTTCCGGAACCATGCCACTAAATGTTGTCATCCACAATGCTAATCAATAGTTTTACAACTTAATCAATTACTGTTATGCTAATCTAATCTCACATTCTTACTTTCAAGTACGAAATCAAGACTTAAAATTGTTAAGCAAACTCAAATATAATTTACTGCATAAACAAGAAAATTTACCTGTAACAAAAAAGAACCCGCAACAAAAATCTACAAATTTTAGAAGATATAAACAACCAATGTGGCGTCCAAAATGCATTATTGAGATTGAAATTCAGGTTACAAAAACACTAAAAATAAGTCGAGCTCTGGCATAAATGACAATAAAATGCGACTACAAGTTCTCAATCAACTAAGCAAAATACCTGAGTAGTGGGACATGATGGGATAAATTGATACACTTTTTCTTCAAAACTCTTCTATTGTTGATAGCAAGGTCATGGGGAAACAGAAGTGCGAGGTCATAAACTAACGCCTGGTGGTCTTGCCGATGCCTCTCTTTCCAGAGAACAAATGTTTTGGCTTAAGGTTTGGAATAACTCTATCACCTTCTCCCTTGCAAGCAGCCTTGTTTCTCTGCCTCACTGACTTCTTAGCGATTTTAAGTGCCTGTTGTTTTTGAACGACGTCTCTGAACCCTTCTCCAGGAGTGAATCCACCAGGGGCACCAGTTATTGCCCGTGATCGAGATGCAGACATCGACCTTGACCGCACACGCAGCTTCTTGTTGGAGTGTTCGGTGTCAATATCCATAGCCTCCCCTTCTTCACCTTGTCCCGCCAGTGATCTATCCCGTTTACGACCCCTCCTAGAGAGAGATCGACTACGAGCACGATTGACAGCTGCAGAAGGATTCATCCCAAGAGCAGATAGCTCTCTACGCATCCTATCAGTTGTGTATTTTCTGTCTTTATCAAATTTCCTCGGTACAACAGGCCGGCTCTCGGCAGTGCTCTTCTTTATCCTATGTTCTTGGATAAGCAATTTCTTCTTTCTTCTGATCTCAGTGAGGAGTGCTTGCTCTTCCTCAGTAAGTTCTTTCCCATCCATTTCAAAGTCCTCCTCAACTGCCTCTCCTTCAAGACGCAGACCCTCTTCTTGTTCAAGCTCCTCTAACCTCTGCAAGATGTCGGGATCGACAAAATCATACACATTGTGCCCATCTAGGATCTCTGGCATAACATCTTCCTTCCACTCATCGTTAGCTAACAGATAACGCTTTCTTAAGCTAGCAGAATAAACACCAGCTCCGCCATTCTCCTCTTCCAGATCCTTCTCGAGCTTCCGTTTCTCCTTCGCATTAGCCGTGGCTCTAGCTTCTATAACAGCTTGAGGAATGCATGGTGGGCGCTCTTTTGTATCACGAGGCTTAGGAACTGCAACATGGAATCTGTTCAAACAATCATTTATCTTTTTCGACTTCATCTTTATCTCTACCCGCTGGTTCAAAAGCCTTTCACAGGCAGCATTCTTGACAGCAATTACTCCCTCATCTGTCATGGTACTCATAGTGAGTAAAACTCCCTCGTCATCCTTGGAATCTCCACCTTGGGCTATTATTGACTTGACAGCCTCAGCTTTCATCTCCATCACCAGCTTCATGTCCTCCTCAGGAAGCCCTTCCAATGGCTGCAAATCGATCTTATTGCACACAAGAACAAGTGGTTTGTTCATGAACAATGACTTGATGCTATGGAAGAGAGCTGCTTGCTGAGCAATGCTGTAACCACATGATCCAGATATGTCAAGGAAGAACAAGACTGCAGCTTTCAAGTGTGCCAGTGCAGTGATACTGCACATTTCTATGATATTTCTGTCTTCAAAAGGACGATCTAGAATCCCAGGGGTATCAATAACCTGATAACGAAGATATTTGTAATCGGTGTGACCGACAAAGAGAGACTTAGTAGTGAAGGCATATGGCTGGACATCAACATCAGCCCTAGTGATCTTGTTAATGAAGGAACTCTTGCCCACATTGGGATATCCACAGATCAAAATTGTGCGTGTATTTGGATCAATTGAAGGCAGCCTAGCCATGTGCTGCCGTATCTGCTCCAGATAAGCCAAGCTAGGACTGATACGCTTTATAACAGTGCACATACGACCCAGAGCAGCAACCTTCAAGCTCTTGCAACGGTACAATGAATCACCATACTTGAGCAACCTAACATAATCTTTTGAGATCTTCCCAATAATGTTTCTGGCAGTGTTAACCTGACCGAGAGCAAGCTTGTAGTGATCTTTGTTATACAGTACATGAAGCAAATCTCCGTAGAATGGGTGTATGCCTTCCAAACGAGGAAATTCATCGATGATGGCTGACAGCTTCTCGTGGAAGTTCTGTTGGGTATACTTCACCTTGCGCATATAAAACTCACGAAGGCGAGAGATGGCATATCCCTTGTGGACAACAGTTGGAGTTTGACGTTGGGTTCGTGAGAGGATGATGTCAATGAAGTCCTTCCCAGACGGGACTACTGTGATCTTCTTGAAGTTGTACTGAACCATCTTCACAATAAGTTAACTACACAAAAGACTTATGTTACAATATTTTTACCTTGCCAGGAAAAATGTGCATTAATAAAAAGGATAATCAACAAGAAGATATTCAACTGTACTTAAGTACTTTTTGAAAAACTTGTCTACTGAAGGCATCCAAATGATTTGAAAAACTTCTTGATATCAATTTATTTTGATGAAGAGTTCTAACAGACTCCTTGTATCATAATTTCATACTCATAAAAAAATGTTGATCATAATCAATAGAAGCATGACGTCAAAATCAAACAAGCTGATATCAAATTTTATTTTTTATTGATTTACGTTCTAACAAACTCTTATTATCATAGTTCCGCACTAATTGAACTAATTACCATAAAACCATAATCAATAGAGGAAAGCAAAATTTAACCAACATGAAATTCACACAAAAAGGCAAAAACATTCAACAACAAAAACAACCTGCTCAAGAAATTAAGATTCAAATTTTGGGATCTACAGTTGGGATTCAAGTCCTCTTTTCTTTGAATTAAGATTCAATTTGTGCCAATCGTTTCTTTCTCTCCAAACTTCAAAAACCAAATCCAATTTGTTCTAACTAGTCAAATGAAGTTATCTCAAAAACTAACCAGTGTAATGTGGGGATTGTTAGTTTGAGGTGGGTCTAACCATCACAAATCCAAATGATCATGACTCATGACTACTATACTTGACCTGAAAATATTATATCAGATAACTTTGGCATTTATTTTTATAAAACCACATATCACAATTAAGGCTGTCAATTTACTTGACCAGTAGTTTGGAAAACATGTTTAACCAATGCAATAACATGTTCCAGAAAATAACAATAAAAGAAAATAAAAAAACTTTTCATATCTTTTCCCAATTGTTTTTATTGGGATGACCAGAAAAAAAATAATGTCCTGTAACATTTATCAATGTGCACTTAATGAAGATGTACATAAATTTCAATAGGGTATAAAGTTTGTCCCCACGGGAGTGCCTAGTTAGCTAGTGGGTGGCAGGTTTGCTACAATAGGACAGATCAATTCCCGATGGACGCATGCCCTCGGGGGAAAACTACTCCCACCCGTAGCCACTTGGCGATCGGCTATAAGCTGACTGATTTACCTCCCTTCACATAACCTGAGATCGGCGAGAGACGTCTGAGGTGAACGTAATCACCTTTTGCTACAATAGGATATAAAGTTTAATGCAAAAATTTAGAAATAATTTATACCATAGCCTAACCATCTGTTTATTTGAGTATGTTTTTCCCTTGATAAAGACAAGCTAATATGAAAAAATATCCTGTGAAATTTTGAATTCAGATACTCTACTATCTTTGGATGGGATCTTTTCATGATAAATCTCATAAACCAAACAAAGAAAGCAGCAAAAAAACTTGATCATAATATTTTATACAGCAAGAGTTTGTTATATACCTATGTAAAGCCTATCCTACTTTACTATTACAACAAACATCGCCATCGCAGAAAAGTCTGGTTCACAATGTTTAATATATTTTACAACACATAGTTTTCTCGTATGTGGTATGATCGACTTATTCCATCAACAGACGCTAAAACCAAATGATGAACAAGGTAAACAGACTTTTGCAATATCAAGCAAAAAATTAATATTTTAAAAAATCAAACTCAAAGTTCATCCCGACTGACGAAGAAATCACTCAATTAAATCATGTTTTTAAACAAAAGTTTATCACCTAATTGTGCTGCGACGGAGTCGAAAATACGAACACCTAGTAGGAGAGAAATGGGACAACGGGGTAGCCGCTGCACACTGGAAACTTGGTGTTGCCGGAGGGATACTGACCACCCAGATCGAAGGAACGAGATCAAAAGAGATATGGGAGCAACGGATGCTGGAGAGGCGGGTGGTCGGAAGACCTACCGGCCAACCCACGTCCTGGCGGCCGCGAATCGGTACAGAGATCGCGAGAGGATGGAGGAAGGGAGAGGAGGTGCGGCGCGGCGCTGGGTTTAGACTTTAGAGAGAGCCGGACTAGGGTTCCATGATATATACACGGCAGATTTTTCAGAAAGGCTACATAGTTTGTATATTTTAAAAAAGAGATATATGTTTAAGAAAATATTTAAAAACCCCCGTAGTTTCAAAAAATTTTAAACATGCTTATAATTTTTTAATATTAAAATATTAAATCATAATGAAAATTTAGAATAATTTTAAAAAGTAGTTTATTTTTTATTTCAAAAATATCACATTAATTTCTTGAAATATGCAAAATGCAAGTGGCTATATAGCAAAAAATCCTTATTTTAATTTTTAAAATTGTATTAAATTTTTTTACCATCAGAAAATATCAATTAGAACCAACCAACTATAAATATTATTTTTAACTTAATTTATATTAATTTCTTATCTATTTAAAAAATAAATTTATGATAAAATAAAATAAAATTCATTCATAATACAAATCCAACTAAACATCAATTATCCTTTAATGACGTTGTTTTCAATATTAAAAGAATGACTATCACTAACAATTTTATTTCTATCCAAGAAAGTGTTTATAGATAGATAGGGTTTCGAGGAGATTAAACACCGACAAGCAATAAGTTCCTTGGCAATGTCTCTTTCATCGCCCTCACATAACTTTGCGACTCTATATACTCCGAATGAGGAAAAGAATAGAGAAAATAATTTGACAAATTATTGAATCACATAATTAAAACTGCATATTATCGGAATCACGAATGTGAGTTTGGAAATTATTAAATTATATATCTGTTTTACTCGTCCATATTATCCCTCATGGCCATTGCGTGCATCTGAACCACGTGTGATTTTTCTACGTGACGTGCATCCGAATCTAAATCGATGATCAACAACGGTGCACCTTTTTCATGAAAAAGGCTAACAGAAAAAATCTAAACACCATGCCATCTCCAAATGGTTTCTGACGTGTTTCTGACGGTCTACAGCATGTCGCGGTAACTCAACGAAGACAAACATCCCTCCCCTCCCCACCACTAAAGTCCTAACCGGTTCCTCTCGGCCAGTTTCGACTGCACCGGTCGGGTGAAACCCAGCTCTATTCTTGTTTTTGGTCCGTGCTCAAATCTTCCAATCGAGCCAAGCATCCTTAAAACCGAAGTGTCACGCTTTGGTTTGGTGTAAACCACTGTTCCGACAGCTCCAAAACTCTAGACACTAAAAAACTACTCTAAAATTTCAAGCATTCTAGAAAAACTCCAAAGCGCGACATCTAAAATCTTGCCGAGGACAATCAATATGTAAACTCTGATCAATCAAGACATGTATATTTTCTTCTACCTGTTTTTAGATGTCTTTTTCCCTATTTACAGATTAGCATTATCAATTCGGCAAATTACTGAACCACGTAGGCAAACTTTCATATTATCCAAATCACGTAGGCAATTTTGAAAATACCCAAATTGAGTACCTGATACTGATTTTGCCCTTTCGCTCTTTCACTCGCCGAATCGATTGTTACAGTATAGCAATCGATTTGGTAAAGTTCTGTGATCATAAATATTAACTTTAATCGATTAACCTTTAAAAATTGATTAAAATGCATTTTATGATTAAAAATTCGTTGCTCTTAATATGGTGTATCGAATTGATGTTTAAGGACATGAATATAATCAAGAGAACTAGACGAACACATAGAATATTGTTCCATGTCGTTTCGAGCTCTTGAGGTCATCAGCCGATTTTAATTGTAGTAGCTATCAAATAGCTTTTATACATTGTGGCTAAATCTTGAATCTTAAAATCCTGTACCTCAAATGTTAAACTCTAAAATATAATTAAATTTTTATGTTGTAGCAGCTACCGAGGAGCTTTTATACATTGTGGTAGCTATCGAATAACTTTTATACATTATGGTTATATCTTAAAATCTTGAACCCTAAATTCTAAACTCTAAAACTATTATATTAAAATACTCTTTATCAACTTGTCAAAATTATTTAAACTTCATCAAAATCACTTTAAATTAATCAAAATTATTTTAAAATAACTGAGTAACTACTTTGTAGTTTCTACCCATTGTAGCAGCTAGTTGTAGCTACTACAATAATTCTAGAAGTAAGAAATAGCATTGTAGCAATTCGATAGCTGCTATATATTGTAGCCCCAACGAGCTAGCACAGATGGTTCAAGCAAGAGAGTTACCACGGATAAGTATGGGATTGATTCCCAGCGGGTGCAGAATACCCTGCTGGTTGCCCCACCCCTCTTACATGCACTACTATTGTTGGACGAAATCTCCCACAATTTACCCCCTTCCAAGAAATGTAGGGTCACTTGAAGGAGCTATCAAGGTGACGATTTCATCTTTTGCCATGAATGATGGGTATATATTGTACAATTACCAAGTAGCTATTATAACAATTTTAAATAAGGAATATTTTAGAGATAAAATATTTGATATGATGTAATATATATATATATATATATATATATATACGTCGATATAATTTTGAATGCTCATTATGTCTGGGAACCAAGTGTTATGCTCTTTTCCTTCGATGTGCAGATTGAGAAGGGAAAGAAATTCCTACAGAAATAAAATTGATCGAGGGAAGAAAGAGAAAAGAAAAAGAAAAGAAGATGAGAGAAGCTAATCCCACGGAAAGCTTGTGGAATGGAAGAAAAAAATGACGGAAAGAAAACGAAGGAAGAGGGAATGAAAGTGAAACAGCAGGAAGAAGGAATTTACAAGTAAATTCGCCGGCCGACCCTGTATTAAAATGAATTTATAAGTCAAAAAGTGAATCTCTTTCTTTCTCCTTTGCTCTCAATCGCAACGCATCTCCCCCTTCTCCTCCTCCATACCTCTTTTGCCTGCTTGTTGTGTTTTTGGTCATTGAAATTCAAGCTCAAATCTCGAAGAAACTTCTATGGAGTTTGAGAATCTGGGCTCAGAAGTGGAGGGGAATGCCTGTGGAGAAGTGACGTCGAAGCCTCCTCCCTCCACCTTCTCCTGCTCTGTGGAGGAGATTTCTGTTAGGACCGAAGGAATTTAGATATCTCGACAATGGTATGATATTGTCCATTTTGGGCCTAGGCCCTCATGGTTTTGCTCTTGGGCTCTACCCAAAAGGCCTCATACCAATGGAGAGATCTTTCCCTT
>JBBUKS010045987.1:0-29820 GCA_038050645.1 Hedychium gardnerianum | reverse complement strand
TTTAGATAATTCTAAGTCATTTTATGTATGAGAATTTTATGCCGTGCACAAAGTATTATTCTATTATTATGTAGTTTATGCCGTGCACAAATTATTAAAACACGTTGGTTATTTAAAAAATCTATATCGGTGTGATGTTGATTTGTTGAGAACTGTATTATTGATGGTGCTGATTTATTCAAAATAGTACCATGTTCAAAACATCTCTATTTAAAAAGCCTGCACCGCCGTGGTACTGGTTTGGTTGAGAACAGTTCAAAACAGTACCACATTGGCAACACAACTCCATTTATAAAACCGGCACCAATGGAAGTGCTGGTTTGGTTGAGAATAGCACCAACTGGTACTGGTTTGTTTAAAACAGCACAATGTTTAAACCAGATCCATTTAAAAAAACTTGCACCAATGTAGGTGCTGGATTGTTCAATAACAGCAGCAGCATGATACTGATTTATTCAAAATAACACCACTTTCAAAACAATACCAATTAAATTCAGCACCATGTTGGTGGTTTTTTGTTCAAAACATTATCAATGTGGTGTTGTTTTTTGTTCAAAACATCACCAACATAGTGTTGTTGTGAACAAACGAGCTCCAACGTTCCATTGATCTAGATGATCGAATTTTAATAAAAAAATTGAAGTACAACTTTAAAATAGTGTACATAGGAATAAAAGATATAGCAGACATAGAAAGAATGAAGTTCAACTCAAAACTGTTTTATATAAGAATAAAATATATAGCAGAAATATAAATATTATCAAATTTTGAAGCTGCACATGCTTAAGGAAGCTACAGCAGCGAGTAAGGCAACAAGCATCGACAGCAGGGGAATACCAGCATGATGTCGTGGGAATGATCGCCGGCAGCCAAGGACTCAAGGAGAGGCGACGACGGAAGCGGCGCGGTAGTAGCGAGTAAGAGAACAAGTGTTGACAGCAAGGAAATACTAGCACAATGTCGTGGGAATGATCGCCGACAGCTAGGGACTCAGGGAGAGGCGACGATGGATGCCGATTACGGACCCAGAAAGAAGGAACAGAGGAGAGGAAGCGAGACGACGAGATTTGAAGTTTTTAAGAAACAAATATGGAGAATTGGGGCGAAAAAATTCCCGCGCGAAGAAGAGAGAAAGACAAAATACTCTGGTTTTCACCACGTCAGGTGGTCACATTAGCTGTCGCTCACGATCGCCCATATAAGGATGTGCAGTGTATCAAAACTATATATATATATATATATAGTAATTCAGATATTTAATTTTTTGAATCGATTAATTTTAGAGATAATTGATTTAGCACTATAGAAGTTTTTCATCGATTATCAGGATAAATTAGAAAGCGCTCGTGGAGGCCCATCCAAGCGATCAGTGTTTTTAGGATTATCATTTCATTGGAGGAAAATCTATACAATACACCGTAGTTAAAATTCTATCCTTAAATATCTGCTTAATTATTTGAATAATCTAATCATTACAATATTATCCGAAATGAGAAATTTTCATATATTTTATAAAAGATGAAATTCAATAACTACTCTACATCAATAAATTAACATCAATAAATAAATTAAGTACCCAACAGCTCCTTATACAAGAGTATTCTCTCGGCTTTGCCGGACGAGAGGATTCCATATAGAATGAATGGGTGGGTGCATGGATGAAGCTTACCATGTAGGCTTTCTTGAGCAGTGTAATATTAAAACTGTCGTCGACCCAAGAATTCATCGAATGCTGCTTTTAGAAGTTTCCCTCTTCCTGATACAGACAACAAGCCAATCTGTGTTCGCCTACTTGTCCTTCTGAACTCAAAATACAAAATACAAAAAACAAAAAACAAAACAAAACAAAAATTGGAGATTCATGCCCACAATAATAATGCAGCAAGCTAGCGTTCCATGTGCTTGCTGCTTCGTCAAAATGCATGGTGATGGAGTCATGGAGTGGATGAGTCCAAGGCTGCTCGTAGTCATTAGGTAATGTGTTGTCGCGCGCCCCTCAGAACCACCTTTTGGCATCATTGATATTCGATGCTACTTCGTTTCCCAATAACAATTTAATGTCTAATGTGTGTGTATGTTCTGATATTTATGGAAGAGATCAGCTTAGTTGTCAATTAAATCCAACATGCAGGTGTGATTCAACTAGTTCTTATGATATTTAGCTTGAATCGAATATGCTCTGCACAACTTTAATAACTCTCTTCTTTCTTCTGCAGCCAGCAAGTTTAGAATTAATTAGTTTCCCTGACTCCCTACAGTAGACAGCTACTAGTGTACTAACGAAACTAAACTAAATTATGGGCTTAAACATTTTCTGAGTGGCCAACCATTTCACATAAAAAAATATATTCAGAAACTCTAATTTATGAGCCTCACCCAGTTGTCAGACAGCTTTTTCCCCAGTGATCTCAAAAGAACACTTTTGATTCAGTTCTGCAGAAGAAGGTCATCATCGAGTTGTATGAAAAGGTTGCATGGAATCAGCAACTTGATGCCAAGCAACTGTGCAACTCTACCATTCATTAACGGATTACAAAATGGATGTAGTTCATATATATTTGATCAGAAACACTTGCAATTTGAGAGCTCCCTGAACCCCTAATAATGTACACTGGAAATCCTTCAAAATAATCAACTCCACAGGATCTGGGAACTCAGAAAATAAAACAGGTCAGGAGAGGAAAGAGAAATGAGAGACAACGAGTTAGGAATCATCCCAATCTCTTCAATATTGATATTAAAGAAGCATTTAAGTGGTTTCACTTGATTCATGCTCCTTGATTTCCACGGCCTCAAATGAATTGGAGGAAGAGGAAGCAGGGGAAGAAGCGAGGGCAACAAGCAAGTCGGCAAAGGCCCCAAAGATGAACCCATGCGTCTTCTTCCGGTTGACCCTCAAGTACCAAATCAGCAACGCTTCCAGGCGCCTCCAGTCGCTGAGACCGTGCGCCGCCACCATCTCTTCCATCGATCGCCGGAAGTCGCAGTAAGGGTCCTCGGAGTCTACGGCCAGTGAAATGCCGCCTTCAAACGGCGGCGCCGTATCTTCGTCGTCGTCAACGCCGCCGCCGCTCGGCTTCGCCTCCTCCAGGATCGAGCTGGTATCTCCGGACCGCCGGAAAGAGATCCGGTCGGCCGGACGCAGAGGCACGACCGCCGCCTCCTCCGATTGCGTCGAGAAGCTCTCTGGCGCCTCCGACGTGGATGAGTGGGTGAAGAAGGACTCGGCCGAGTCGAAGTATACTGAGTTGACGGTGCTGTAGACGGCGGCGTCGCGGAAGGACTCGGTCTTGGGCTGCTTGCAGGAGGGCCACGGCGGCGGCGCGTGCCGGAGCTTGAGCAAGAGCGAGCCGAGGCTCAGCTTCTTGCCCATGAATTCGAAGGATGAGAAGAAGCGGAAAATCCGCGTAACTACTAACAAGAAGGCTCTCCTTGGAGGCGAGGTCGAAGCCTGCATTAATGGCGGGCGATAAGAGTACGTGAGAGGGCAGGGCAAGGCAGCTTGTGGTGGTTTGCGGTGCTTTAACGATGCCTTCAAAAATCAAATCAAATCAAACCGGACCGAGAAACCAAAAACCGACCGGTCTGTCATGATTAAACTGACTGCTGCATGAAAATCGAATCGAATAAAATCGAATGAAATTAATTAAAATTGAATAAATCTATTTTTTAAAAAAATAATTAAATCAATTAATTTTTTTAATAAAAATAAATAAATAAAATGATAAAATATTAATTAATTCAATCAAAAATCAAATTAATTAAATTTATGAAAAAATTATTGATTTATAAATTTATTTATTAAAGAATTTGTCGATTAAGTTTTTTATTTTAGTTTATTCAATATAATTGAATAAAAATTTTAAAATCAAAATAGAAACCAATTAATCAATATAATGATTTTTTTTAAAAAAAAACTAAAATTTCAAAATAATCTAATTGAATTTTTAAATTACATCTGTTCAATTGATTTGTTCGTTTAATCCAACTTCTGCTCATCTCTCGATGGCAAAAAGTGAAATATTTATTCCAGTGTCCCCGTCAATTCATCCCAAGATCAACACAGAAAAGATAAATTATGAAAATTAATCTAATTAATTCGAATAATAATTAATACATAATAAAAACAAAAATCTGATTTCTAGCGGTAATTTCTCTCGATCTCATGAGTATAACTTTTGTTCATCTCTTTGTGGCAAAAGGTGAAACGGTCGCCCCAAACTTCTGCTCATCTCTAATTATAGCGTTGGATGAATTTATTTTTTATTGAATCGGATTGTTGGGTATGATTTGCTGGCTTGTCATGTGGGCATTAAATACGCAAGATGGGATTGGGGTTGGGCGGACAGGAGAGATGGTATTTGATTCTAATTAATAGTTATTTTCAGGGTCATATCATATGTTTGTTTGATAGTGAATGGCATTAATTACTTACTGTTATCCATCGCCTGCCTCCCAGGCAATTTAAAAGTCTCGCTCGCCTTTATATTTATTAAAAAGGTTAGCTTTCAGTGATCTCCACAAAGAAAAGGCAGCGATTTTCTAGAGGACGTATACAAAATTGTCTTAAATGGTTCATCGAATTTTGAGATCGTCCAATTACTATTTTATCCTCCTGTCCTGTCTGATTTTTTTTTCTTTCGTATAATTATTTTTTTCTCTTCCTCTTCAATTAATTTTTTTTCTCATTTATATATCAATATTAATTTTTAAAAATCAACATCATAATTTAATTATATCAACATCATCATAATACTAATTTTTATAAATTAACACCATGATAATACTAATTTTTAAAAATTAACACCATAATAATATTAGTATATTAAGTTGTGATGTTAATTTTTTAAAAATAATAAAAAAGGATATATTTGAACTCCGGAGCACTATAAAAATCCATAAAAGTTAGAATAAATTCAATCAGAGTTATCTAAGTCCATCAATTAATTGCAGTCAAAACTCATTGATAAACTTAAGAAATTTGAATTTTTGAAAAAGTAACATGTAATGAAAGAAGATAGTGCAATGAATGTATTTATGGTGTTCATATCTAATTTTGATATTTTTACGTTATGTATATATGTCAATTGTCTTAAAGTCATAAACATTAAAAATCTTATGGTCACTGTTGTTAATAATTTTAAGTTGATATCTTTATGCATATATAAACTCTAAGACACTTCAAAAACCTATAACACTTGGAATGAATCCGATCGAAACTCTTTAAGTCCATCAATGAGTGTTGATAAAATCAATTGATGGACCTAAGAGATTTGGATTTCTAAAAAATTATCATATAATGGAAGAGAGTAGTGCGATAAAGGTATTTATGTTATCCGTGTCTAGTTCTGACATTCCTACGATAAATTATGTGTACGTGTCAATTATCTTAAAGTTATAATTTTTAAAAACCTTATGATTGTTGTTAATGACTTCAAGCTGATATCTCTCGGTATATATAGATTCTGAGACACTTTAGAAACCTATAGCACTTAGAATAAGTTCGATCGAAGCTCTCTAGGTCCATCAATGAATTTTGACCAAAACTCATTGATGGACCTAGAAGATTTGGATTTCTAAAAAGTTGACATATAATAGAAGAGGGTAAAGCAGTGAAAGTATTTATGCTATCCATGAATAGTTTTGACATTCCCTACGATAAATTATATATATGTGTCAATTGCTTTAAAGTTATAAACTTTGAAAATCTTATGATCACTGTTGTTAATTACTTCAAACTGATATCTCTAGGCATATATAGATTCCGAGACATTTTAGAAACTTGTAATATTTAGAATGGGTCCGATCGAAACTCTCTAGATCTATCAAAGGGTTTTGATCGAAACCTATTAATGGATTTAAAAGATTTGGATTTTTAAAAAACTGACATGTAATGAAAGAGGGTAGTGCAGTGAATATATATATACAGTGCATGTATAGTGTTCATGTCTGATTTTGATATGTCTACGATAAGTTATGTATATGTATGTGTCAATTATCTACTTTAGAATATCATAACTTTTGACTCGAATATCAGAACGAGACTTTTTTTTTTTGAATTGAAGCTTATTCAGAGCTCTACATTAGTTACGGGTGAAACCCATATCAACCTAATTTCGAACCCAAAAATATCATTTAAAGTCTTTTTAAAGGGATCAATAGGTTTTAATTAAGACTTATTGATGGATCTAGAAAATTTTGATCGGACTCATTCTAAGTGTTATAGGTTTCTGAAGTACCTCAGAGTCTATATGTGTCCAAAGAAATTAGCTTAAAGTTATTAACAATTGTAATTAGAAGGTTTTTGAAGTTTACGACTTTAAAACAATTGACACATAGACATAACTTATCGTCGAGATGTCAAAACTAAATATGAACATCATAAATATTTTTACTACACTACCATCTTCTATTATATGTCAATTTTAAAAAAATCTAAATCACTTAAATTTATTAATAAATTTTGTTAAAATTTATTAATAGATCTAGATAATTTTAATTGGACTCACTCTGACTTGTATGATTTTTATAATTTTTACGATGTCTGGAGTCCAATATATCCTTTTAAAAAAAAAAATTAACATCATATCTTAAAATATCGGTGGTGCTAATTTTTAAATATCAATCGGGGTGGTGTTGGTATAATTAAGTTGTGACTTTAATTTTGTAATAGAAAGGTAAAATTGAAATAAAATGTACCTTTTGAGTAATTCCAAAATTTCATGTGCTTTTTAGACAATCTCAAACTTTAATTGAGTTCTTTGGAAAATCGCATATACAGATATTTTGGTTTGGTCAACGGAGGCTTCGTTATCAAATGGGAGTAGTTATAAATCGGTTTCACACCACTCATTTAGTACTCTGGGAGATTTACCACTCAAAACTGCAATTCTTCCTCCAAGATGTCGCCGCCGGCAGCGAAAGTTACGGTCCTCGAAAGCTCTCAAGTCGCTCCTCCACCGGGGTCGGTGCCGGAAGCCTCTCTCCCTTTCACCATCTTTGACATAGTATGGCTCTACGCTGGACCCGTTCAGCGCGTTTTCTTCTACCCTTTCCCCCACTCCACCGACCACTTCCTCGACTCCCTCCTCCCCACCCTCAAATCCGCCCTCTCCCTCACTCTCCGGGACTTTTACCCCCTCTCCGGCAAGATTCGCCTCCGCCCGGGTAGCCACGACAAGTACGAGCTACACTACGTCGAGGGCGACTCTGTTTCCTTCACCGTCGTCGAGAACGATGGGGACTTCGACGACCTCTCCAGACGCTCCGGATGCGAGTACGGCAGGTTACTTCCCTTGATCCCCCAACTAGCTGATCCAGACGATGGCCGGCGTCCGGTGACGGCCGTGCAGGTGACTCTGTTTCCCAACAGAGGCGTGGCCGTGGCCGTGACCGTGCACCACTCGGCGTGCGACGGCTCCAGCTCCACCAGATTCATCTCCTCCTGGGCTTCTCGAACCGCGGCAGGGTCAGGCAAGGGGGCGCCGGCGCTGCCCTTCTTCGACCGGACCTTGATTCCGAATCCCAGCGATGTGTACTCGAGGTTCTGCAGCAACTTTGCCGTCGATGCGCAGTCGACCGAATCAATAATGATGAATTTGGCTCTGCCGGACTCGATCCTCGGCAACTTTACCATTAACGCGGACCAGCTCCGGAGGCTGAAGGAGATGGCCTCCTCCAAGTCCAAGTACCCCTTCCAATGCTCCACCATCGTGGTGACCTACGCGTACGCGTGGGTTTGCCTCGTCAAAGCGCGAGGATACCCCGAGGAAAATCATCTCCTCTTAGCGTTCCCCGGAGACTGCCGCCAGCGGATTCAACCGCCGCTTCCGGCGGAGTACTTCGGCAACTGCATCGCCGGCTACTTCGTCGAGGCGAAGGCCGGCGACCTGGCTGGGGAAGACGGGTTTACGACGGCAGCACGTCTCGTCAGTGAAACCATCGAAAGGCTCAAAGATGATCCGCTAGAGGGCATGGATAACTGGCCGGAGAAGTACCGGGAAGTCGGGATGCGGCAGCCTTTTAGCGTCGCGGGGTCGCCGAGGTTCAAAGTTTACGACGTTGACTTCGGGTGGGGAAGGCCAGTGAAGGTGGCCGTCCCGTCGATCGCATGGATAGGAGCCATGTCTGTGGCCGAGAGCAGGGATGCGGACGGTGGAGTGGAGATTGGTTTGGCGTTACCGAAGCAGGAGATGGATGAGTTTGGGGCTCAATTTTCACTCGGGCTTAAACTTTGACTATGAAGTCAACGATCCATGACTTTTTCCAGTACACCAAAAAGCATTAGCCTTCTATGCGTCGGTCGTCGCTCTTCGCCCTTGAACTTCGATATTTCCTAGTGTTTTGTCATATGTCAGTTTGGGTTGTATTTCGTTAAATATTTCACTACGATTTGGTTAGTACGCTGAGTTCTTGTTTAGCTCAGCAGGTTGTTTAGTACGCTGTCGTGTTTCTCATGCCGTCTAAATATTGTCGGTATTGATGGAAAATGTGATTGAACTATTGTTGCTATTATATAGTTATTTCTGCTAGGGCATACTTTTTCTAAGAAAGATAAAACATTCACTCGGATTGGAACTCTGCATGAACCATCAAAATTGTTATCATTAATTTTTCGGGAGATCAAGGTTAATAAAGAAACATTATTTTATTCTAAGGAATCGTATGTGTTTTTTTTTTAAAAAAAAATATGATTGGCACTAGACTTCGCTTGATTCGATATGTTTTTAGGCTTTGTAGAAAAATGCTCTATACATTTAATCGGTATTAGAAAGTGCTTTAACTTAAACAGTTTTTAAACAGATAAATCTAGAGTTTTTGAACTGTCTTTTAACTCACAAGTAGGAAATTTTTATCCAGTCATAATTGGGACCAAGAAGAACAACCAGCACCACTTCATTTGCAGATTTTTTAATCTTGAGTGCAGAATGATTGAGGTGTGAGGAAGAAGGAAAGGTTCAGCTTTTATGCCCTGTTTACTTTGGAGGGTGGATTTAAAAATTGAGAAAAAAAATTCGTAGGAAAAGTTTTCTATTGTTTACTTACAAGGAAGGATGAATTAGTCTTCCTTTCCACGGGTTATTTGTTATCAAATAATGGACGGATGGATTCGTGAATCCATCCACGGATTATTTTTTTTTGACTTTTTTGTCCTCCCAAATTGGGCAGAAAGTCATCGTTCGTCCTCACATCTCCGCCTCCTTCGAGAGCTCCTCTTCGTTCGCCTTGATTCCCCTACAACTCGGGTTGTTGGGATTGTTCTCCACAACTTCAACTCCGGCCCCCTTGATCACAACTTCCACTCATGCTACCTCGATTGTTATCCCTCCACCTCCTCCTCCTTTGACCACAACTACCGCACTTTGTCCCAGCACATCGCTACATCACCAAATGCATAGCTCGCGCCGCCTCCAAGTTCATCTGTATCGCACAAATGCTCGAAGCCAATCCTGATTCCATTCCCTCGAAAGAACCACCTCAAATCACGATCGCCGTCAAAGGCCATCAAAGGAGCCGCCTATCCGAACTCCGCCACTGAATCCAACAGGGGCTGAGAAGGACGAAAGAGGGGTTCCTGTTGGATCGAGAAAGTGCTAGAGAGGGGGGGGAGTGAATAGCGCGCTTTGTGCGTCCAGAATTCGTTTGAAAAACAAAGTCGTGCAGGGAAACATTGAAAGCAGAATAAAAAAGAAGTGAGTTGGTTTACTTGGTTTGCAACGTCGTAGCTACTACTCCAAGGCCCAGAGTCATTTTGACCGCTTTCTATGAACAATCCCTATTACCTTCCTCTCGAAAGAGAAGAAGGTTCACTTCTTTTACAAAGTTAAGGTTCGGTAACAATCTTACCAACCTTTAAAATAATTCGTACAAAAAGAAGCGATAATAAAAAATAGAAGCAACTAATTTATGCCTTACCAAAAGCTAGGCTCGTTTGAACTTGTAGGGGTGTCGTAGTGTTGTTACGTCGTTGAAGCTCGAGTGTAATAACGTTTCGAAGTCAGGGAGGCATAGAATAGCTCTTGGAATAATGTCCTTGAGGCTTTGGTCGAGACCTTCTTTTATAGCTGACTCCGGGTGCCTCCAGCGAGACCTATCTGATCCGACTTCATCAGCTCCTAGGCATCTGGATCTCTTCTGGGCGCCTGGATTGATGATGTGGTACCATCTGAACGAGGCTTTATCCCGCCTTTTCTGCTTCATCTTTATCCCATCTAGGGTGATTGGATCCCTCCTGGGCGACTGGTTGCTGACATGCAGTGCCCAATCAAGGCGTGCCACACCTCTTGACGCGAGTTGAATTTCGACCAATCAAGGTGCCTGGATCCACTCAGGGCGCTCAAACCTCTGGTCACTTGGATTCTCTCCGGACATCTGGAGTCATTGATTCCGCCTAACTTCCAAAAATCGCTTCCTGCATCACAGTGTTAGCACATGCAAATAATATTATTATGATTGACAGCTCTCCAAGCTGTCCGATCTTAACTTCAAGTCTCTCGTGAAACCTTAGGTTAGACTAACGTCTACTGCTCTTTTTCCAAGAACACAACCTCACCACTCCATTCGGGAGAGTTTATCTAATGTCAAACCTTAGTCCATCCGACCTGCTTTGACTTTTGCTCAGCTTGATCTTGACTTTCAGGACTTTTCGCTAGACCTCTGGCCCTAGACCCGTCTAGACTTCCTGTCTGGTGTCCCCGACTCCCAGGGTTTCTTGCCTGGTATCCTCGACCCCCAGGGCAACTTGCCTGGTGTCCTCGACCTCCAAGGCTTCCTACTTGATGTCCTTGATGTCCTTGATGAGTGAATTTCTTACGTGACTTTTAGCATTGTTTAATATACATTTTGTATTATTTCATAAGCATATTTACATACATATATGTTCCCGCGCGGAGACTGTCAGAGGATGAACCACCGGTGAGTTGGAGATTTGTTGATTTGAACACCGTTGAGCGGGGTAGTCTCGCCAATCGTCGGAGGTCGTGGTGCCGATCGAAGGGCTTCGCCGGGCTCCCATATTAAATAACCGGTTGGAGATACCAGGCAAGTTGAAACAGTAAGTAAATCCGACCTGATTGGGGCGTCGGAGCGGGATCCCCAGACTTCTCGTATGGAGCTCTCCTTTAGGAAGCCTTGGAGTTTTCGCCGAGCTGATCGTGCAGAGGTGTTGAAACAGTAAGTAAAGAAGTTTGTGATCAGAAAAGAACCTCTCCTCCGCAGTGACTCCAGTTTCTTTATATACTCCTCCGAAGTGTGTACGGTCAGAATTAATAATGTGTACTGTTGAGGCATGGGTGAGCATATTCTGGCGCGAAAGTATCGTCGTTCCCGTATTTCAGTGGAGTGCATGGGGTACAATTGGGGGTGTTCTGGTCGTACCGTTGAGGGGTATTTTGGTCGTACTATTGAGGGATGTTTTGGTCGTACAGGCGACGTCGGAGTCATTCCTTACTCAGAGGCCGGGGCTAATGATGAGCTCATTCTGGTCCCAAAACCTACTTCAACAGACCGGGATCCATAGAGAGCGGCCGGTCAGTTAGCTTAATGTATATGTCCAATTGGGATTCAGAGGGCGCATCCGGTCGGCTAGAGTAATGTATATACCAGACCGGTGTTCAGATAGCATATTCGGTCGGTTAAACTCATATACTCCGACTTGATGTCTTGGTTCCGATCTGTAATGTTGAGTGTCTTCTTCCGACCGGGGGATGATAACGAGCCCGGTCGGATATATAACATGCGTCCACCTGGGAGTTGATCTAGACCCCGACCAGGTACTATGTGGTACCTATCCATACTATCAGGGGTTTTAGACCTAACCACCTATATCACAAGCCCTCTTTTTGAGTCTGGTCGAAGGAGGCATGACCGACTGACCGGACAACTTTGTGTTGGGCGTCTTGATCTGATCAGGCTTGGGCCCGCTCTTCCGACCGGGCGATGGTAGCGTGTCTCGGGAAATGAGCTTCATAAATATCATTTAACGCGGGGGTACTAACGACGCGTCGACCGACGTGCTGACCGGTGGTTATCCGACACATGGCCCACCCACGTCGGGATGTCAATCGTCGCGACTGTTGCGATACCGGCGATTCGCGTGCGGCTTAATTCGACGGTCATCGTACGCCGCTCTTAAGTCGGTGCCTGCGGATCCAACGGCTGAGGATCCAGGGCCGCGGCTATATCAGGTCTTCGCTGGAAAAAATTTTGGCTGCTTGTGTTTGCCTTTGTCCCCCGTCTAGTAGCCTTCGATCCTTCCGCTCGGCGTTTGTTCTTCCCGATCCAGTAAGTCTCCTCGTCCGATATAGGGTTCCCGGGTCTTTTAGGTCGGTTAGGTTTTAGTAGACCGGGTATATATTTTGTAGGTTATGGAAGAGGCGTCGACTTCGGCCCTTGGTATGGATCCATGAAGTTTACCTTTACCACCTCCGACCTGGAGGAAGTTATGGTGCAATATGGGACTCCGCTCGTCTATAAGCTGACGATCCCCCGTCCGGACCAACGAGCCCACAAACCCCCGGTCGGGAACCTGACCTTTTTCCTAGGTTAGTTTCAAGCTGGTCTTTGCTTTCCCATATCCCTTTTTTTGAGTCTGTGTCCCGATATTTCGGTATCCCCCTAAACCAGATGGACCCTAATGACTACTGGCAACTCTGTGGGCCTTATATAGTGTTTAGGGTGTATGGTATTCCTCTTGAGGGTCAGTCGTTCCACTTTTTCTTTTATCCGAAAATGGGGGAAGAATAGACTTTCTTTTTCCAGTCCCAGGCCGGGTACTATTTCTTGGAAGAGCTGCCGACCTCCAACAGAGGGTGGAAGGACAAGTTTTTTTACGTGTATTCTCCGACCGGTTTTGAGTGGTCATCTGAGTGGAGTGTAATTCTGTCGAAGGCTCCTCGACCCATGTCCTCTTTTAGAGCGGCTCATCTGAAGGCGGGCGATATTCTTGCCGACCTAAGCTTTGATGGCCGGGCGCTGCTGCAGGAGGGGCTCCTCTATGCGGTTGGGTTGAGCCCTGTCGCGACCCCACTGCGTGCTTCCTTCGGTGGGTAATTTCATAGTTGCACTTCGATTTTTATCTAACTAAGAATTTTTTGTGTTCTATGCAGGTCAAACAATGTGAAAAGCAGTAGCTGCTCAATCAGGGAGTCTTTCCCAGGGCGAACTGGAAGAGCACGACATAGAGATAGCCGAGGAGGAGGGTCGGCCTGCTCCGCCGGCCGACTCGTCGGGGGCACAGAATACCAGCGAACTGTCTTCCCCCCGCCCCTCCCTGATAGGAGATGGGGTGTCTTCTAGGAGGGAGGAACGGTCGCCTCGGCCTGACGAGGACCGTCGTTCAAAGAAGCGCCCGGCTACTCAAAGTGCTGAGAAACACGCCCGGTCGGCTAAGAGGCATCATTCGACTGTCCCTTCATCTGACCGGGCTACTGAAGAGCGCCCGCCGCGATCCGGCGACACCAGGTCATCAGGCTTCACCCCAATCTATATTTCCCCCGTGGCTCAAACAGGATGCCCGGCGGGCGAGCGACGATCGGCAGAGCTTCCTACCCCGACCCCAGTCGAAGCTCACACCGAGGTCTTCTCAACCGAGGAAGACAATGGGCGGCGAGGGTCCATCATTCCCGCCAAAGTGCGGTTGGACGGTCGGGCAGCAACCGCTTGGCGGTCGTCCCAGGAGCATTTGCAGAACTGCTCCGACAAACAGACACTGGACTTCATGGCGTCGAACATGGCTGCGTTAAGTCTCCGGCCTGCTTCACTTGCTTATTTTTTGGTATTAGTATTGATATTCATTTTGCAGGCGTGGTGCGGGAGCGCTGAAGTCCTCACCCGAGGCTATCGACTCTTGCGGGCCAACCAAGGGTTGTAGGCTCAGGTGTCCAAGCTAGAGAACCAAGAGACTCTGAATCGATCTGCAACTCCAAGCCACCCGCATGACTTACCTTGAAGAAACGAAGCAAGCGGCGATTTCTCAACTGGAGGAGTCACAGGGGCAACAAGCTTCTCTCAAGAAGGAGCTCGTACGGGCCCGGTCGGCTTAGGAGGAGGCCCAGGCCCAATTAGAAGCAGTGAAGTCCGAGATGGCCTTGCGTAGCAAGGCAATGGAGAAGATGAGGGGTGCCCTGGCCAGGGAGAAAGCTAAGCTGGAGAAGGAAAAAATCGCTCGGGCTCACCAGTAGGCTACCGAGGAGGAGCGTTGGTCCGCCCGGAGGGTTCAATACTTAAACTCTCTGGAATTCCAGAACCAATTCGGCCCGAAGATCATGTAGATGTTCGAATTCAGAGTCAGGGGTGCTGTGCAACAGCTATGGGAGGTCGGCCATCTGACAGCCAACATTCCTCCGAACGCGGTAGACTTCGTGAAGATCATCGACAGCGTTCCGGACGACGCCCTCGGCCTGTTCGTGTAGGCTTTTTACTTTGCACTACCAAACTGAGATTTTATCTAGAAAATAGGAGTCCTGTATTGCCCGAGTGAGCTTGATTTTTAATGAAATATCTTTTTGCATTCATCCTTCTCGTGTGTTGTTGCTTTTTTTTTGTAACGCCCGACCGGAATTTTGCCTTACTTTAAAAGCACTGTAGTGCCCGAGCGGGCCTCAAGTTTCAATGAAATAGTCGTCTGCATTCTTTTCCCCTTGTCTGTGTCTATCACGAGTTAGTGATTTATTTCGTCTAAGGATGGGGGTTGGGATCGTCTCACTTAGGTTCGGGTTCTGAGCGTCCCCATAGGTCAGTTTGAGTATAGCAGGGTTATCTCATGCCCGATCGGTGGACCCTACTGAGCCTTGAACGAGACAATGATAGGTTTTACCGTAACTCAATTCTCGATCGGGGGAGACTTGTGTTTTGGTAGTAGAAACTCGACCCTTGATCAGAGGGGAGACCAGAGCTTTAGCGGAGAAACTCGACCCTTGATCAGAGGGGAGAACGGAGCTTTAGCGGAGAAACTTGACCTTTGACCAGAGGAGAGACCGGAGCTTTAGCGGAGATCGAGGTAAATTCCAGATCGGGGTGTCTCCCCATCCTGCACGAAGTTTTTATTACTGGGAAAACGTTAGGCGTGTCTAACTTACATAACTGAAAATAAGAGAGGGTAGTTCAAGGGCCTCTGCTTCGGTACGATTGTAGGTGGTTGGCGCTCCACGACCGATCTAACTCCTTTCCCTCCGTGTTTTGCAGGTAGTAAGCTCCGGAATTCAATTTGCGGGTGACCTTATATGGGCCCTACCATTGAGGCTCAAGCTTGTTGATGTCGCTGACCGGTTTTATCCTTTTCCACACGAAATCCCCGACCTGTAAGGTTCGAGGGATGACCCGCTTGTTATAAGTCTGCCTCATCTGTTGTCGATAAGCCACGAGTCGGGCAGCTGCCTTCTCTCTTGTCTCCATTATCAAATCGAGCTCCATGCGCTGTAGCTCAGCGTTGTCTGAAGATAATGTTGACCGAGCTGTCCGTATCCACGAAGATCCTCTTTATTGCATAATTGACTATTATGACCTTGATAACCAAGGCGTCTTCGTGGGGTGTCTCGGCCCCTTCTAAGTCTCGCGGGCCGAAGCTGATTTCTAGTCCGCCACTCCCCCTGGCGCTGGTACTTACCCGAAAGCTTTCCAGTCACCGACTGTGAGTTTTGCGGGCCCTATTGGAGTCTCCGTCGGTGGGATCGCCGGATATCATGCCGATCGTTCCTCGCAATGGGGCCTTGCCTTTGTCTCATGCTCCCTCCTCCCTAGGAGGGGTAGGTCTTCGGTGGTCCCTTGGAGGTGTCCGGGCACGCCGTCCGGATGAATTCTCTACTTCCCTCCGATCCACTCGGTGAGGGGAGTGCTTCCGATCGGGTGACTTCCGTTCGGCTTCCCGCTGCTTCCTCTTCAGTTCATAGCAATCATTGGTATCATGTCCTCCTCGTTGGTGGTATGAACAAAAGAGACCGGTCTATTTAGGATGCCACCTCTGGGGCCGCGGGGCTCAGAAGACTTCAACCTTGTGGACCACTTTGTGCTCGTCTCTGGGCATTTAGCGATGAGGTCCTGGACGATCATTGAATTTCAACGGAGGGGGAGGAGCCCTACGGTCGGATGGACCGGGCGGGACGTCGGCCCCCCTTTTTTGAGCCGACTGTGTCTCCTCCACTTTTATGTATTTGAGGGTCCGGCTCATGAGGGGGTCGAAATCTACCGGGGGCTTCTTCACCAGGGATCAAAAAAATTCGCCCTCTTGTAGGCCTTGCGAGAAGGCGCTGACCAGGATTTCGGGGGTGGCTCCTTAGACATCCAATGTCACTTTACTAAACCGTTGAAGGTAATTTTTCAGGGGCTCCTTAGCTCTCTACTTCAGGGAGAACAGATCCCAGGGAGTCTTAACGTACCTCTTGTTGCTGGCGAAGTGTTGTAGAAAAGCACTTTTGAACCTCTCAAAGGAGTGAATGGATCCACTTGGCAACCGGTTGAACCATTTCTGCGCTGGACCCGTCAGAGTCGTCAGGAAAATCCTGCATTTGACTCCGTCTGGGTATTGGCGCAGCAACGCTGCGTTCTCAAACTTCACAAGTGGTCCTCTGGGTCGTAGACCCATTATACTCAACGACGGTAGTGGGACGGAAGTGTTTGGGCAGGGGATAGCCCAAGACACTATCTGTGAACGGCAGACCCTTAGTTTTGCTAGCCGCGTTGGGGGACCCTTTGCTCTTGGCGATGTCTTGGGCTTTAGCCCGGGCGATCGAGGATTCCCCCGACTGCTCTGGTGGGAGAGATGCTTCCATCGCGGGTCGGCTAAAGGCCAGCGGTGTGTCCACGGGTGTGAATAACCTTTGTCGAGCGCCCGGCGGGACCCCAACTGATGAGGCCGACATCCCCGGCGGAGGTGGTGCCGGCCGCAGTACTTGTCTCCCGGTCTGCTGTTGCAGCCAAATGCACTGTTGTTGTTACATCCATGCCTCTTGTTTCTGTTGCCACGCAGCCTGCTGTTGCTGCATGACCTCCTATACGGCAGCCGCGATTACCTGGGCTAGTTCGCTTTGCGAAGAGGGCAGGTTGGATCTTCCAGTGTCATCCATCTTAGTCTCTACTTCAGGATTTAACAGACTTTCCCACAGACGACGCCATTTTGTTCCCGCGCGGAGACTGTCAAAGGATGAGCCACCGGTGAGCTGAAGATTCGCTGATTTGATCACCATTAAGCGGGGTGGTCTCTCCGGTCATCGAAGGTCGTGGTGCCGATCGGAGGGCTTCACCGGGCTCCCGTATTAAATAATCGATCAGAGACTTCTGTCTGTAGAGCAGCGAGTGAGCTAAATCCTTCTATTCTCTCCGGTCGGGGATATGCACAGATCACAGAAAGAGAGATGGAGAGTTAAAGGAGAGCTCCAAGCGAGAAGCCTAGGGATCCCGCTCCGACGCCCAAGTCAGGTCTGATCGTGCAGAGGTGTTGAAACAGTAAGTAAAGGAGTTTGTGATCAGAAAAGAATCTCTCCTCCGCAGTGACTCCCGTTTTTTTATATACTCCTCCGAAGTGTGTACGACCAGTATTAATGATGAGCACTGTTGAGGCATGGGTGAGCATGTTCTGGCCTGAAAGTACCACCGTTCCCGTATTTCAGGGGAGTGTCTGGGGTACAGTTGGGGGTCTTCTAGCCATACCGTTGAGGGATGTTTTGGTCATACTGTTGAGGGGTGTTCTGGTCGTACAAGCGTCGTCGAAGTCATCCCTTATAGTTATGCCGGAGACCGGGGCCAATGATGAGCTCATTCTGGTCCCAAAACCTACTTCAACAGACCGAGATCTATAGAGAGCGGTCGGTCGGTTAGCTTAATGTATATGCCCGACCGGGATTCAGAGGGCACATCTGGTCGGCTAGAATAATGTATATGCCAGACTGGTGTTCAGATAACACATCCGGTCGGTTAAACTCATATACTCTAACATGATGCCTTGGTTCTGATCTGCAATGTTGAGTGTCTTCTTCCGACCGGGGGATGATAACGAGCCGGTCGGATGGATAACACGCTTCCGACCGGGGGATGATAACGAGCCCGGTCGGATATATAACATGCGTTCACCTGAGAGTCGATCTAGACCCCGACCAGGTACTACGTGACACATATCCGTACTATCAGAGGATTTAGACCTAACTACCTATATCAATATATCTTTTTTATATTGTTTTCATTATTTTTACTCTTCTTGCTCGAAGAACTGCTCTTTACATATTTTTATTAATAGGATACGAATTCGGAGCTAAAACAGAGCAAAGAAGCCTTAGAACGTGCTTTCCCAACATAGTACATGGTCGTGGATCATATGAGAAGGAAAAGGCATTCAAAAAGCTATCAAATGGGAGTTTTAATCAAGGAACACGCTCTGGACATATCCCATGACACGAGTGTATTTCTCCAGGCAAATTATATGTGATATGGAGTCTGGAGCCTGGAGTCTTCGACAACCTCCAACACGACCGTGCCTAAAAGGTACGATCGTGCTTGACTCTAGAGGTTCTGAAAGCCTTCGACACGGTCGTGCGTAAAAGGCACGACCATTCTTTTTACTCCAGAACCTCTTGTAGCCAAAAACATGGCCGTGATTTTTAGCCCAGAATCAAAACAGCAAGACCGTTCCTAAAAGACATGACCGTATCTTTCTGTCTTGAGGCAACCCGGTTCAGCAGACCAAACTTCGAATGGGCATAATATTTAGTGCGAGTTGAGTCATGAAGTCCACAACCTATCAAATTGAAGATAATTTCAAGCTCTATAAACTTGGTTTAATATAAAACCCGAGGAAATCAAGTCTAAATGCCAAAAACCTCATTTTAGCAGACAGATTGAACACGCTTGGGAAACTATAAAAGAACCCATGGGATTATTATTTGGGTGATCTAGGATTTGAGGCTCTACCCCCTTCCCTGGAAGAGGGTTCTTCCCTTGAGGGGAAATTCTAGAGCCGTCATCCAAGGATTCACAACTATCTGTCTATCCTTGAAGCTCAGATCTCTTCCAAAGACACCAAAAATTCCTGGATAAGCATTATCTTCTATCCATCTCCATTTTCGAGTTGTGAGATGCTTAATTTGCTATCTCTTGGTTACATTTTTCTCTCCATAGAGTAGTTCTCTGGATTCTAGTAATAAAAAGTAGCTACGATGTAATTATTGACAATAATCTTAAGTACTTGTTTCTTTCTCTATTGAATGACACGTGTATTTCTTGTTCCTGCTTTATAGTGTAAAGTATGAATGCTTTAGGACATGGAGAGTCGATTACAATATAGAGATGATAATCTAGATGAATCGTGGAGCCCTAGTGACAGGAGTAGTCTCGCAAAGCGAACTTCTAGAATTATCATTTTGAATGTAAATCGGCTTCCCATGAAAGGATAACTATCTTAGGTCTTAATGGGTTTATCCCAATTTAATGTCATAGAGTATAAGCGATAATCTATATGAACCGTGGAGCCCTAGTGATAGCGGTAATCCCATAAAGCGGACTTCTAGCATTATCGCCTTACAAAGAGGCGTCAAGTTTGGGTAAGCACGCCGATATAATTCTCTTGAATTCATATCGGTAATTTGGATAAGACACCTTACATGTGAATATACATAGAGATAGGAAAGTAAACAATGCTTAGAATGTCAACAATCATCGTAGCGAAATCGAAGTCCTAGATCTGTTTCTCCCAATTCAGATTTCCCTCTCAACTCTCCCTCTTAGCTCAACTCTCTCATTCGCGTGAACTCATATAACTTCGATTGTCTATAGTTTCACAACCTCAATTAGTGCACTACCTTCACTGCACTATCCTCTTTCATTACATGTCAATTTTTCAAAAATTCAAATCCCTTAGGTCCATTAATAAATTTTGACCGAAACTCATTGATGAACTTAGAGAACTCCGATTGAATATATTTCAACTCCTATACATTTCTACAGTACTTCGGAATCAAAATATACTCTTCTTTATTATTTTTTAAAAAAATCAACATCACAACTTAGCACATCAATATTACCGTGGTACTGATTTTTAAAAACTAGTGTTACCGTGGTGCTGACTAAAAATCAGTACTGTCGTGGTGTTGATTTATAAAAACTAATATCACGACGATGTTGATATAATTAAATTATGTTGTTGGTTTTTAAAAATCAATATTATAATAGTGGTCGTATGCATGCAAATGAGAGAGAAGAATTTAATTTGAGAGAAAAGAAAAAGAGAAAAGTGATTGTATATAAACAAGAAAAGAAAGCGAAGAAAATATCAACCAATATATAAAGGTAAAATCGAAATAAAATACACTTGACAATCTGAAAGTTCGATATATCTTTTTGGATAATTTCAAATTTTAAATGTGCCTTTTAAAAAATCGCTAAAAATAAGACGTTAGAAACTCATGGAATAAATAAACAACTCTCGGGCGAACTTGATTTTAAAAGAACTGTGGATGTAATTAGAGGTATTTTGGAAAAGCATGCACCTCAATTTTGCTTGGTTTCTTCTTTTAAATGTGTCGAGGAATGCACATATATAATCAATCCCTTGGGTTATTTAGTTTATATTAAAGGTTCTTATTCCATTATTGCAAAATTAGGGTTCGTGTGTGTTGGTAAATTTAGTTCTTCCTCTATCTTTAGGGATTGTTAAGCTGATGATGGTGAGATAGAATGATGGAATAGAATTTGGCAAATTTATCTCACATACAGTGTTCATGAAATATGACAATCATCATTCGAGATCTGATGACTACTGTCATATCATAGGAACACTATAAATCACAAGTGTAAAATGCGTCCTAAAGCACTTAATGCGTCTGCGCGTATTCGGTCGGTGATAGGCACCGCCCTTGCTGGATTTGAGCATGGTTGAGTTTAACCAACCAAATCCCAACAACGCAAAATAAAATATTAAAAAAGGTTTAATATCCTTTCCTTTCTTATATGAGATAATTTTGTCTCTTTTGTAATGAATTTTATTTGGGGTTCACTTGAATAATTAATTTCTATTTTGTGCTTTAAACACGGGTTTTGTTCAACATATGATCTCTCATACGAAATTATGAAGACATTCAACTTCTTCAGTGATTTTATTCAATGTTATAAATTCAAATTTTATAGTTGATTGATTTATACATGTTTGTTTCATGATTTTTCATGACATCACTTCATCACTAATGATATATACATATTCACTAGTAAATTTAGAGTTTTATGTATTAGATATCTAATTTACATCACAATAAACTGTTAGTATTATTGAAAATCTTATATAATATAGTTCATACTCTGAGATATATTTTAAATATTTAAAAACTCTTATTAATGTCTTCTAATAATCATCAATCAGATAACTTATAAATTTATTAAACTATTAATTATCCTCGAATATTTTTATTGAAATGCATGTTTATTATGGTTCTTACTCAAGGGGTCTAAGGTTCGAATCTCAGCTACGGCGCATTACAGGGAATTTTCTCTCCAATGAAAAGCGGGCCTTAGAATACTGGTCATTTGGATGAGCCTCCATTAGCGCTTCCCGATTTACCCTGGTGGTCGGTGGGAAACTTCCGTGGGGTCGGGCCGGTCACCCCAGGTCTGACGTTACCCAACCTGGTTAATCATTTGGATGAATTGGTTTTGAATCAACTTTTAAAAAATAACTTTTAAAGACAATGCCATTGTCTTAGGCCCCAAAATACGCACATAGACAACAATTTAATAAAACCGTTATCTATTACTATGTAAGCAACGCTAATAGACAATGGTTGATTAAAACCATTCTCGTATGCCCAAAAAACAAGCTCATAGATAATAGTTTTAAAAAACCATTATTTTTTTTTTAAAAAATGATCAACAACAACGGTTTTCAATAAAATCGTTGTTAAATGAAAAAAGACAATGATTTTTTGAAAAATCATTGTCTATTGGGTGTGGTTGAATCCCAAATTTCTTGTAATGACAGTCTTGAATCTCGTTCACTATTTCAAAATTTGAGGTGTTGATCACCAACTTGTGCTTCCTTCATTTGTTCAACTGAAGGTGACTAAGTAAACCATAGACACTAGTAAGTGCTCTAACTTCTCAGTTGGTAATGTCTTCCGCCTTATGAGGATCCACGGAAATGTCTTTGCTAGAGGTCCCGTGTCTGAAAAATCCCCCGGAGGATAACCAAAATACGCATTTGCTAAACTTCACGTATAAGTGCTCTCTCCATAGCATCTCCAAAACTATGCGCAGATGTTGCTCATGCTCCCACTCCAATCCTGAGTATATCAAGATATTATCTAAAAGAATGGTGACAACCAATCCAAATTCTATAGGAACACATGCTTCATTACATCCATGAAAACGGTTGAAGCATTGAGAAGCTCAAAAGACATTACCAAGAACTCGTAAGGTTCATACCATGTTCAGAATGCCACCTTCTATACGTCTGCATCTTTTATTCTAAGTTGATGACCACCAGATCTTAAATCGATCTTAGAGTATACACAGATGTCTTCGAGTTGATCAAACAAATCCTCTATCCGTAGTAAGGGATATTTGTCCTTGATGGTCACTGCATTAAGTTTTCGGTTGTTGATACATAATCTCAACAATCCATCCTTCTTTTAACAATAAGGACATGAACTCCCCATGGGGAACCATTGGGATGTATGAATCCTTTGTCTCACAACTCTTGTAGTTGCAATGTCAGTTCTTCAAGTTTCCTTGGTGCTATGAGATCCAGGATATTTGAGCTATCCTCGAAAGTACTACAATTGCGAACTCCAATTGCCTTTGAGGTGGCAAGCTTGAAAGTTCATTTAGAAATGCAACAGAGTATTCTTGAACCATACGAACGTCAGAGAGGAGTGACGTACTATCCTCATTAGATCTTATCAATGATAGTAGATACCGTTGACATCCATGGGAAAATCACTACTGGGCTTATAGTGCTGACTCTAAAATTATCCCTTCGTCTTTAGTCTCGATGAATTTCTAAAGTGGTTGGTCCAGAGGTTGCAAGGTTACACTCTTGTTCAACAGTCAATTGTAGCATGGCAAGTGGCTAGCTAGTTCATGTCCAGATTAATGTCAAACTTCACCATCTCTGCATCATTGCGTGTCGTGTACCTTTGAGGCTATCTAACTAGGTACGAGCGATTCATGGGTCAAAATCTCCCATGGAATAGAGTACATCGATCCTCTATTAATTGGACTAGTATAAGTATACGCATCTTGTCCATTACCCAATGGTAGTGGTAGAGGCATGCACGATTGTTGGTGCTACATGAGACTGTGCTCCTTGATCTCCAATAAGTGGTTGATAGGCTCGACCCCAGCTTTCCGACTCGATATCTAATGTGGGAAATCGCAAGTGCACTATTCTGTCATCAAGTAATAAAATATTGATCCACAAGGACTACTGACTAGACACTAATTGAGTTTGTGAAGCTAGTTATCTAGACAATCGAGAGTTTATTGAAAGCTTGAGAACTAGAGTTTGAGAAAGTGAGTAGAGCGCAAGAGAGAGTTAAGAGGGAGAGAGAAAAAGAGAGTGAGCAAGATCACCGAAAGAGAGAGTTGATTCGGGGAAGGATTCTAGAATGAGATTTGATTTGGGGAAGGATTCTAGAATTTCGGTTTAACCACAATGATTGTAAACACCTAATCTATGTTTGGTTTCTTATCCTTAATAGTTATTTATGTAGGTAGACTATCCTATGTGAACTTTTGGAACTACACTGGCGTTTCCATTCCAATTAGTCGGGTACTTTAAGAGTGAAAGAGCTAAGAGGTTGCATTCCTAAGGAGATCCTTGTCACATAATCCCACAACCCCCGAGATGCCTTCTCTTACTGTGTGGCGATGAATTGGAACCGATTCATTTAGATCTATGATAGTCTATTGCTCCTCGTGACATACCGATCTACTTTTGTAGGTGACTCTCCATGTCTCGGGTTTCTACGAGTCGGAGGATTGGGTTCTCCTTTCGGTCGTGGGATATAAATATTATGCTTTTGGCATCAAGATTGTGTGTACATAGTAGGCCTAGACCACAAACACACATATCATCGAATAAAAAACATGCAAACTCAATAGATTCAACAAATAGTGTTTACATATCAATAGAGCTAATCCCTAATCCTAGAATCAAGAGTCTACTCCATAATAAGAGAATTGCAAACCAAAGACAATGAAAAAAGCATTCATACAATCCAAAATAGAGAATAGAGAGGAAAGCTTAGCGAGATTTGCAGGAAATATCTTCGGAAGGAATCCTTGCTCTGGAGGTGGATGATAGTCTTGATGGAAGAAGATGGTTACTCTAGGATTTCCCCAAGAAGGATAAAACCCTCTCTTAGGAAGGGGGCGAATCCCCTTGGTCCAAGATGCCTTAAACAAGGGTTTCCTTGACCCTTTTATACCTTCCTCAAACTGTTCAGATCTGCCAAATTCGTTAGGCTCCACCAAAACTAGTTTTTCACCCATTAGAACTTGTTTTCTCGGGTTGGACTTTGAACCAAACTTGTAGAGGTTTAAATTATCTTCAATTTGATAGGTCAAATGTTCTGAAAATCCAACCTACCCGAAAGTTATGATTGTTTTAAAATTAGTCTGCAATGTTGAACCAGAGGCTAACACGGGGTCGTGCCTGCCGCCATGACCTGACCATGGCGGGCTCTGTTTCAGGATGAAAATCAACCACGACACGGCTAGGCCGTGGGGGCTTTCGGGTGGTGACACGGTTGTGCCAAACTGGCACGACCACTCTGGGAGAGCCAAGACATTGGCCACGGCTGGCTTGGCTCGTGCCGGCTGGCGCGACCCGTGCTAGCTGGCGCGACCCGTGCCGGCTGGTGCGACCCATGCCGGCTGGTGCGACCCATGCCGGCTGGCTCGGCCCGTGCCGACTGGCACAGGAGGCCCGTGGTGAGCACTAGGAAGCCTTAGGAATCCGACACGACCTCTCCAAATAGGCCACGACCGTGGCCACAGCTGTGGTAGCTGGAATGAACTTTGGAACATGTCTTTAAACTTCGTTTTTGCTCCTTTTCGTGCTCTATCAAAGAGAAACAAACAAAAGCAGCTCTCTGAACTAGAAAGTAACAAAATGAAGTATGAATAGATAAAAACATGAGATATATGCAAAAGAAATGAGATAAAATGTGTGTCAAATTATGATAAAAATCCTATATGAAATGCACACATCAGTATCCATCGATGCTTCAACTGAATCTACATTCTCTGAATCATTATCGAGTCCTTAAGTGTCAATGGGTCATTTTTGAGGTCAACCACGACCACGATCGTGTCATTTTCTACTATGACTAAGTAAGCAAGTACCAGATAACAAAAGAAAGGTATATAAACAACTATAGACATACCACTTCCCTATAGCTCAAAGATGCCCTTCGGCTTGCCTGGTGTCCCAACACTCGAGAAGTGAAAATCAAATAAAACAAAATAAAATTTTCAAAATGTGAAAACCCATAAATCGGCCTCGCAACCTAGGCTCTGATACCAATAAAATTGTCATGCCCCGAGGGTATAATTGTCCGCCAAACCGGACGGTATCCCCTAGTGACAAATTTGATACAACATGATACACATCCAACATTGCAAAGATAAGAAAACAAAATCAAGATATATATATTTATATAGGTAAAAGTAAAGGATTTGCATGCATGCATGACTTTAAAATTTCTTTTAAAATATAAAAGAGGAAAACAACGAGACAGAGACAAATATCAAATAACATATACCAAAGAAAATCAACTGGAAACCAAACCGTAAAGAAACGGAAAATGAACTATCTCGAAATGACATGGGACCGACAACTAGGACCTCTGAGCAACATGACACATCCTCTACCTATTAACCTGGAAGTAAAAGAAAAGCAAGGGGGAGTGAGTACAAAATACTCGGTGAATATAAGAAGATAGTGCATGAACTACATAGTGTAAGGAGTCAAAGAGAACAGTCTCAGTAATAATACTTACTAACAAACATAAATGAAACAATATATCATATGCTAACAAAAGCATACAAAACCATATAAACCTCTACTGACTTGATCAACCAAGTATAACAAATAAACGAAGTGTACAACCTGTACATCTAATCCTGCATCAAACAATCACATAACATGCATATAATGAGTACTGACTACATGCAACAACATGCTACCACAAATGAGTCTCGTGGGAAAACAGGGGGGTAGCTATCTAGTTACGGACTGCGGGCAACAACATGCTACCATGGATGGGTCCCATGGGCAATCCTAATGTATTGGCATACAAAACAAAAATAGCAAACAAGCAGTAATAAACACATCCAAGTGTAGATCTCTACAAGCTACACTATGGTTAGATTTCACTAACGTATAGACACGAGCCTAAATAATTGACATGTTTTCTGATAGGATACTGGATATCCTACACTATAGTACGATCTTACCAACGTATAGGCATGAGCCCAATATAATCGACACAATTTTGGTAGGATACTCAATATCCTACACTACGGTACGGTCTTGCTAACATATATGCACGAGCCTAATTAACCGACACAGTTCTGGTGGGACACTTGATATCCTACACTACGGTACGATCTTACCAACGTATAGGCACAAGCCTAAATAACAATAAGGGCTTAATAGGATACTCAATATCCTATACTATGATATGATCTTACTAATGTACCAGCATGAGCCTAATAGCCAACAAGGCCTAGTCAAAATATCTCAACTATCCTACAGTATGATATCACTAACATATAGGCACGAGTAAGTATATAACTACTACAGTATAAATGCACGAGTATAATTCTATAACTATATCATGGTCTGGTAATACCCTACATATAAGACCAACTCAAGTATGAAAACATTTGAGACTGCATATATATCAAATAGACTAAAACAAGATCAAGCAACAAAAGTATCAATCTGAAGATACAATATCAAGTAGAGTCAAGATACGTAATTACTACGTAAATAATGCAAATAAAAAGATTATGCACTAAGATCAACAGAACTATAGAGACCAAAGTAGGAACCACCCACCTCTATTGTAGATCGTTTGAAACCTCTTGAATTCCAATGGTCTACTTCAATCTCGAATCCTTATTCGATGGCAATAGTGGGCGTCGGCCGGTGATGTTCCATTGAAGGTGGTCGCGGTCGAGTTGCATTGATAGGGCGGCGGTGTGCGAGGGAATGCGGTTGGCAGAAAAAACCAGCAAGCAACGGTGCCATGGCTGCTCCCGACAGGTGGCGGGACACACTGCGGCGATGGTGAACATTCGGGACGGCGTGGGGCCTCTGGAATGGCGGCGCTGAACAAGGAGGCCAACAGTAGAGGAATGACCGATGCGGGTAGCCGTGTGTCATGTGCGCAAGCACAGGCCAATGTCGACGTCGATGTCGACGCCGACGTCTAGCTTTCGGAATGGTGACATCGACGAAGGAGAGGCAGGGGAAAGGAAAACATGGCGATGGTATCGGCTGCTCGAGCAACTGCTGACGCTGGGTCGGATGTGTGGCGGAACGGTGCCGCGAGCTTGGGTGAGGGAGAGACTCGTACAGGAAGGGGGAAAACTTAGGTTTAGGAAATAAAACCCAGGTAAATTGATTCAATCAACTCCCAACTTATATAGGGTAGTCTCAACATGCTTTCTAAACCCCTAATCCATTTATCCCCATAAAATATCCCCAAATTCATTTTAAATTCCGAAGAATTCCTATAAAATTCCTATAAAATTCTATATATCTTTATATACTCGTATTTATTTATTTAATATTTTATTAAGCTATTTTTATTAGTTAAATTATTATTTAGAGTTAAATTAAGTCAAAATTCTCAATATATTTCACTTTTATCCTCTTATATATATATATATATATATCCATGATATAACACAATTAATGGTCAAATAAAGGCCATTTATTGCCTCTGCCCGCTTGGCTTGAAACGCTATCAACCAACCATCAATGGTCGATCATTTCTATATGTGAAGTTATGGATCTACCATTAACGCCCGACTATTTCATGTCGTTTATTAATGCATCCATTACACAATTGATTAGGAAGGAAAAAATTGACTCAAGTAGCAAAACGTTGGCTGATCCAACCATGTCACACTCACACACAAGTCACTTGGATTTATCCGGGCCTTGGATTTGCACCCCCTTGGGCACATACATATTCACAATTGTGATTCAATTTAAATCAGCCTTCAAGCCATAAAACTCCCAATGTGAGACTAAACTCTCAAACACATTGGAGTTTATTTTTCATCCATTTTCATTCACATTTCCAATAGTAATATGGTAAATCAATTGAGAAGTGAATCACTAGAGTCAATATCTTCATAGTGTAATAACACCATCTGACATATGAGCTAAAAGCCCTCACATCCATGGAATACAACAATATAGCTCTAACACATAAGTAAATATTGACTGTGAGCGACTTCTCGCCACCACACCAACAATGTGGACAGTTAAGTACTATGGTATAAAACTAGACTCAGAGTTTTCACTTTTTAGTATTCTTCATTTAACATCTTTATTATTTTACTTTAATTTTTTCACCATAATTATTTAATTTTGAGTTCACATATTATTGGTTAGTTTGAATGACCAACCTAAATTATCTTTTGTTGGTGCTAGAAGCACCATATAATCGAACCTGTGTTTTGATGTTTGGTAAAGGTTCAAAGTTAAGGTTCATTGTGATCTAATGAGCTTAACTAAGTGTGCAGGTAGCTCAACTAGAAATTCCTAGTTGAGGCTAGGCAAAGAAGTCCGGTTGGTTGGACTGGCAAGGAAGACCTCATCGGGTGGACTGTTATGTTTGAGAGGTGTCCTAAGGCAATCGCCTTATGACTTGTACTATTTATCTGATAAATATAGATTCACTATTTGAGTGCATATTCTTTATGTGATTGAATTTGGTCTTAAACTCATTTACTGAATTTTCACAATATGATTCATAGCATTAGAGAACTTGTGATTGGATCACAACTAATGAGCGTCTCTACATGTGTAATTATGAATGTATTAAAATATCCCCTAGTCAATGAATTGATGTATTCAGACATCATCAATTTTGTAAGACTAGCACGAGTTATACTCCTTGGTCTAACTAAGCAGCCGTTACTTATTGGTTGGAGATATTGGGATGTCAAGAGTTAAACGTGGATGCTAGTTATGGTAACTAGTTCATTAGAGTGACATGCTGTAAGACTTCATATGATTCTCTATATATATAGATATGTTTGTGAAGTTCTTATTGCAGCTCGAGTGCAAGTTTCCTTCAACTTGAGATATTCAAGTCACCTTGGTCATGAAGGCTTATGCTTTGACATCTTCAGCAAAACATCTCCTTGGAGATATGAATCCGAGATGATTGGGTATAAGTCAAAGTGCCCGAAGATGTTCAGATAGTCCATAGAGGATTCATCGCTCCTTCCAAGGAGACGTATACCCTATGACCACTTGTTAGGATTGCTACTCAAAGTCTTTGGCCAAAGCATCACAAGTTAAGAGTATTGGACTCTTAGACACATGTACAAGTAATTAGAATCCACAGAACAAGTAAATATAACCAGGGCTAGGTGTGACGTAGTCAGCCTAGTCAGAACAGACACAATAGACCATGTCCTGAACTAAGTGGGTATAAGACGAGTGAAAGGAATGAGGCATAATTCACTGTAGCTGTTGAAAGGGTTCAGAACTAGTTCTGGGACTAATTGTGATTTTTCGGTTAATTGGGGATCATGATGTACTACTAGGTGCCACTCATGATCGATCCATAATTAAATAGTTAATTATGGACGACC